>VURO01051079.1:0-16357 GCA_015108175.1 Pelvicachromis taeniatus | reverse complement strand
GACTTTCAAAATAAAACAGGAAACCAAAAGCACAGAGAAGACAGACAGAGACACGGCTACACACAGGGGCTTGACTAAGAGGGAGCAGCGCGAAGACAGAACACAAAACCACAATAACCCAAACATGGGATATAATAAATCAAACCGCACGCTAAGAAAACAGAGCAATAACCCATGGAACAGAATGAAACCAAAACACAGAAGGCAACATATACAGAACACAGTGGAGGGGAAGGCAGAACACAAGACCAAGAGAACACAAACATGAGGGCAAGGGGTCTGAATCAGGAAACAACAAAAATACAATAATAAAAAGAAAACGCTGGGTCATAAGACCCAGGACCATGACAATGTGGAGCCAGAGAGGCGGAGCTGTCACAATGACTGTGAGCTCAGGTGGAGTGAAATAAATTGTTTCTTTGTTTCTTTGTTTTTTCCCACTGAGCCGGAAAAGGCTGGTGGGGTGTTTATTCTCTCTCTCTCCCTCCCTCTCCATTTTCCTATGTGTTTGTTTACTTTTTGACGAAGACGCGCTCTCTCGGGAGCGCTCTCGCGCTGAAGCCTTCACACCTGCAGTTAATCAGACCTGACTGGCTGCCAGTAATTATCCGCCATCTTGGGGCTGTCAATTTTTGTGGTCGGGCATCAGCCAACGCTGGAGCATTAAGCAAACTTTGGTAGTACAGCCGTGGAAGCATTTTGGATAAATGTGTTTTCTCGGGATTCCCTCGCTCTGTGTGCTCGTGTCACTAGGGATCGGGACTGGAGAGGAGTTCACGGGAGTTGTACCACTGACCACGGATAACGTGTCGCTGTATATTCACTTCACTGTTGGGAGATTTCTGGAGGGGAGAAGGAATCCACTATCGGGAGTCACCTTATATTGTGTACAGGACTGTTCTTGTTTCACTTCACTGTAAATAAACACACTGTTCTTCCTGAAGGAGCTCTTTATTCGAGTCATTCACCATGCCTTGACAGACGTTCCTTATTTATTGGACGGTACATTATTTACGGTCTGTGGTCACAATCAGGTTTTTTCACGGGGAAGTAATCACGACTTTGTTTTCAGAGGCTTGTCTAACATTTAATGGTCGTGAAATATGTCAAACTTTTCTCCTCTACTTAAACATCTAAGAGCAGCTACAGCCTTGAGAAAACTAAAGCTCTTCCTGGAGGCGGGCCCATGCAGCGAGAACAGCCAGCCCACAACTACACCAGTAGACGGGAAGCAAGAGGCTAAATTTAGATGGTGTGGGGAAACCCACGGAAGTCCTGGGAACTTAACTATTCATTGACTTTAAAGTTCCCAGTGAAACAGAAACAGGCCTGAAACAGAAGTAGACCTGAATAATAACAACAAAAACCACTACCATAACCAACAACAACAATAGTAATACAAATCTTAAATCTTATTCTTTAGGCTTCTTAATCTCAATCATAGCTTAACAGACGACCTTCCAACTGTCATTCAACTCTGCAGACATGTAAATGCATTCCTTCACTGGTATGAAGTATGAAGTCTGGTTCTTCTGGTTTTCTTGTTCCTTTGATTCTTATAAATCCTTCATCAACTACGCGAAGTGACTTAGGCGTTGATGACGGTTGGCTACGGTAAAACATGTGACCTTAGAAGCCGAGCATATTCTTTTGGCTTTTAAAGTCTAAGACAGTGAGACGGAGTTTTAGTTAGCAATGGCTCTGCAACAGCTTGTTTGCTGGTTCAATGTGATGATCATACTCTTTTTCAAAGGTGAGAAACAAAGATTGTTTTTTCTTCAAATAATTTGTTCTCATTAAATAGTTTGTTTCTGGAGCAGAGGTGCAAGAATAATTATAGGGACAAATGTAAACTATATATATAATTTTTCTGATACTGCACTATTATCATAAATATCCAATGTTATAATATTAAAAAAACAAACAAATTAGTTAAACTCAGTGACAGACTAAGATCTGCAGTGATTCACAAGACTTCACACTGAGAAGACTTCTGTAAATATCAGTGTGTTTGACTCTGTTCAGCCGATGTCTTTCTTTCCTTAAAGGTTTTATATACAAGGTATAGAAATTTCAGGTTAATATGGATTGTTAGCTGTGTAGGTTAGTTTTTGCAGTGTATATTGACGAGTGATCACTTTCACTTTCATTAACACTTTTTTAGTACACTGAAAAACATAATGTGTTGGATTAACATTACAAAAATATGTACATCAGTTGCACACAATCAAGTTATGTTTTGTCAACCGTAGTTTTTTATGTTGGCAACAGGAATGTAATTATTTAAATGTCACAAATAAGAGCCATAAAATCACATTTTAAACCACAAGCACAAAACCAAGAGACCTAAACTGATTAGTATTGGCTTGCTTCTGTCACTAAAACATCACAATAACTTACTTATTTTTAAATATAAATGTATTTTGCCAGAATTGTCATAATTTCAGCTTAAAGCTTTCATTTCAACAACCACCAAACAGCTAAAACATTAAATTAGAGCATGTAAATGGATTATTGGATTATATGGATGATTAGAATTGTAATATTTCTGATTGTCTGAGGCAAAATTTGCCTGATTCAAATCGAATCGAATTGAAATCGGGGATCCAATTGAATCAAGACCTTGTGAATTGGAATCGAATCGATTATAGACATCAGAGACGATACCCAGCCCTAATGGTAATTCCCAAGCCAAATGGTGGACGCCATAGGTCAGGGGAACCACTAGGCTGAAGAAGGAGTCCTATCGGGATTGGGTAGCTTATGGCACAACGGCTCGGGCAGTGGCTGAAGCAAAAACTTGGGTGTGATGAAACCGATGTTTGTAATGCTGTTATTAACACACTTCAAACAATTCATGGTCGTAGCATATGTGATAGAACAGTGAACCTGGAGGTGGTGACACAAGTCCTTTATAACTTACTGTTTTAAAATAAAGAGAGCTTTTTCTCCTGCTTACTTGGTTTGTAACACCAAAAGCTATTACATTAGGTTCAGGAAAAATGTGACTGATGAGCCTTTAATACAATAACCTTGTAAATTGATGCTTGGGTATCATATGCAATATAATCATCTGAATTAAACTGGTTTTGTCTTTCATTTCTGCTTTTCAGGTTGTCATTCAAAGCTGCCTGGTGAGCAAACAAAAGTTCTATGTTCTTTGACTTTCATGGGGTTATTTTTTAATGTTTGGCTGACATCAGGAAACTGAGAAACAAGAGAAAAATACAAAGTATCATCATTGGTTGCATTCTACAATAGAGCCCGTGACTTAGTAAAACTTAACTCTTAAATTTACCATGCATTTGTTATGTAATTTTCCTGAGATTAGTGTGAATTTTTAATTATTTGGGATTATTCACCAGCACTAAAGTGCAATAAGCGTTTACAAGAAGAAACAGTCTTTTTGAGTTAGAAAACATTTGCAGTACTTTATAGGAGAGGAGGCAGTAGTTATAGCTTCCTCTAAGAAATTTCAAGTTGTGAATCATGTTCAAGTATTATTTTTGACTTATTTTTCTACTCTAATCAAGCTCTCCAATCAACAGGACAAATATTTATACGCTTATCAAAATAATAATGAGGTAGGGTGGTAGTAGTGTTCTTGTAATGCATAACAACACCTTTTCAAGAAAGTTTTCTTTGTTCTTTTAATGTTTTGTATTTAAAATGATCTAATCGTTCTTGCTTATGTGTGGGCAACTATGCTTGTGTATGAAACACATTGTGTGTTCTATTCACCACATATCTTTTATGTTCTTTGTTCTTGTTTTGTCAGATGGAGCCACAATCATTTTAACTGGATCTGGATCGACTCGGTGCTCTGGAACAGTGGAAGTTTATCACAATAATAACTGGGTAACAGTTTCTGATTACAACTGGGACTTAGATGATGCAGAGGTGGTTTGCAGACAGTTAAACTGTGGGACGGCACTAGAGGCTCCTCGATCGGCTCACTTTGGTGGAGGAACTGAACAGATTTGGCTTGATAATGTCGACTGTTCAGGAAACGAAAATTCTCTAAACGAATGTCAACACAGTGAATTTGGAAGACACAAATGTAGATATGGACAGAATGCTGGTGTCGTCTGTTCAGGTGAGAAAACTTTTAGATATTGAAAACATTATAATAAATTCTGTTCTTGTGTGTCACATATGAAATCTTTCCTATAAAATGTAATGAACACATAAAAATATTTTATGCCCTTTGCTTGATAGATTTAATCAGATTAGCTGGATCTGGATCGACTCGATGCTCTGGAAGAGTAGAGATTTATCACAATAACATCTGGGGAAGAGTATGCAATGATGGCTGGGACTTAAATGATGCAGAGGTGGTTTGCAGACAGTTAAACTGCGGGACAGCACTACAGGCTCCTCGATCAGCTCACTTTGGTGCAGGAACGGGACAGACTTGGCTTGATAATGTGGGCTGTTTAGGAAATGAAGGTTCTCTAACTGCATGTAAACACAGTCGATTTGGATCACACAAATGTGGACATGATCAGGATGCTGGTGTCATCTGTTCAGGTGAGAAAACTGTTAGATATTGAAGACATTATAAGTCAGTCTGTTCTTGTGTGTCATATATAAAATCCTTCCTAAATAATTTAAAGAACATATCAAAATATTTTTATGCCCTATGCCTGATAGATCTGATCAGATTGGCCGGCTCTGGATCGACTCGATGCTCTGGCAGAGTAGAGATTCATCACAAAAATATCTGGGGAACTGTCTCTGATTATAACTGGGACCTAAACAATGCTGATGTGGTTTGCAGACAGATAAACTGTGGGTCAGCACTAGAGGCTCTTCAACTTGCTTACTTTGGTGAAGGATCTGGACAGATTTGGCTCAGTGATGTGACCTGTTTAGGAAATGAAAGTTCTTTAACTGAATGTCAACACTCTGGATGGGGAAACTACTACTATGGACATTACTACGACGTTGGTGTCATCTGTTCAGGTGAGAAAATTAGAAAACCTACGTAACACTTTGCTTTGTAGTGTGTTCACTGTCATACATAAAATATATATATTTTTTACTGTAAGGGACATATATTAAAATGATGGTTTCTTTTGTGACTTATGCTCAAAAGGTCCAATCAGATTAGCTGGATCAACTCGATGCTCTGGCAGAGTAGACATTTTTCACAATAACATCTGGGGAACAGTCTGTGATGATGGCTGGGACTTAAATGATGCTGAAGTTGTCTGCAGAGACTTAAACTGTGGGACGGCACTACAGGCTCCTCGATCAGCTCACTTTGGTGCAGGAACTGGACAGATTTGGCTTGATAATGTGGCCTGTTCAGGAAATGAAGGTTCTCTAACTGACTGTAAGCACAGTGGATTTGGAGCAAATACCTGTGAACATGGTCAGGACGCTGGTGTCATTTGTTCAGGTGAGATACATTTGGATCATGTACTGAATGTCAAATATTGCACATATAAGTTTTCTGTTTTAGAGCTTTTTCATCCATTCACTGGTGTGTTTTAGATTGCAATTCAGTGTGAGGAGTCAAACTAAACTGTACAGTAACCATACTCTGTAGAATTTCCGTAATGAAGTGTTCCACCATTCTCTGTAAATGCAGTTCTGATTCAGAGAGACATACATTAATTTACAAACTTAAAAAAAATAAAGAAACTATTTTAACCAATTTAAAGGAACAATTTGATATTTTCAAATGCGCATTGGTGAGAGGGACAAAGCAGTTATGTATCACATTGCACAATTTGTTTATAAAACAGCTGTGTAGACATGAAACCGGTGATTATTTGGTCTTCACTTGTGTGCACGATATGTGTGTGTTGTGTGTGGTACCGTGTAGTGACAGTGTATGTCTGTTTACTTTTGTGGTGGGGAGCCTGATAAAAACCCCTGATAAAAAAGTTTTTCGTTTTTTGGGGACTCTATTGTCTTATTGGGAGACTTCAATGCTCACTTGGGCAATAACAGCGAGACCTGGAGGGGTGTGATTGGGAGGAACGGCCTCCCGGATCTGAACCCGAGCGGTGCTTTCTTATTGGACTTCTGTGCAAATCACAGTTTGGCCATAACGAACACCATGTTCGAACATAAGAGTGTCCATAAGTGCACGTGGCACCAGGACACTCTAGGCCGCAGGTCGATGATCGATTTTGTAATCGTATCATCAGACCTAAGGCCATATGTTCTGGACACTCGGGTAAAGAGAGGGGCTGAGCTGTCAACTGATCACCACCTGGTGGTGAGTTGGATCAGGTGGCGGGGGAGGATGCTGGACAGACCCGGTGCGCCTAAACGTACAGTGAGGGTGTGCTGGGAACGCCTGGCTAAGGCCCCGGTCCACGAGATCTTCAAAGCACACCTCCGGCATAGTTTCAACAGCATTCCGAGGGAGACTGGGGACATGGAGTCCGAATGGACCATGTTCAGAATCTCCATTGCCAAAGCCACTGCATTGAGCTGCGGCCGCAAGGCGGTTGGTACCTGTCGTGGAGGTAACCCCTGAACCAAATGGTGGACACCAGAGGTGAGGGGAGCCACCAAACTGAAGAAGGAGTCCTACCGGGCTTGGTTAGCCTGTGGGACTTTGGAGGCAGCTGATGGGTACCGACAAGCAAAGCAGAACGCGGCGCGGGCAGTAGCGGAAGCAAAAACTCGGATGTGGGAGGAGTTTGGAGAGGCCATGGAAAAAGACTTTTGGACTGTCTCGGAGAGATTCTGGCAAACCATCAGGCGACTCAGGAGGGGAAAGCGGTGTTCTACCTGCACTGTGTATGGTGCGAGGGAAGCACCGCTGACTTCGACTGAGAACATTGTCGGATGGTGGAAGGAATACTTCGAGGACCTCCTTAATCCCACTGGCACGTCTTCCGTGGAGGAAGCAGATTCTGGGGACGAAGGGGATGACCCACCCATTTCCGGGGGCGAGGTAGCTGAGGCAGTTAAACAACTCCTTGGTGCCAAAGCCCCTGGGGTGGATGAGGACCGCCCTGAGTACCTGAAGGCTCTGAATGTTGTAGGGCTGTCTTGGTTGACACGCCTCTGCAAGGTTGAGTGGAGATCAGGGGCAGTACCCCTGGATTGGCAGACCAGGGTGGTGGTTCCCATCTTTAAGAATGGGGACCAGAGGATGTGTTCCAACTATAGGGGAATCACACTCCTCAGCCTCCTTGGGAAGATCTATGCCAGGGTGCTTGAAAGGAGAGTTCGTCTGCTAGTTGAACCTCAGATACAGGAGGAACAATGCAGTTTTCATCCCGGTTGTGGAACACTGGATCAGCTCTTTATCCTCTCAAGGATACTTGAGGGTGCATGGGAGTTTGCCCAACCAGTGTACATCTGTTTTGTGGACTTGGAGAAGGCATTCGACCCTGTCCCTCGGGGTGTCCTTTGGTGGGTGTCCGGGAGTATGGGATGTCTGGCCCATTTCTACGGGTCATTCGATCCTTATACAACCGTTGCAAGAGCTTGGTCCGCATAGCCGGCAATAAGTCAGATTCGTTCCAGGTGGGTGATGGGCTCCGCCAGGGCTGCCCTTTGTCGACGATTCTGTTAATAACTTTTTAATGACAGAATTTCTAGGCGAAGTCAAGTGGCGGAAAGCTTTAACTTGGGTGGTCTCAAAATCTCATCTCTGCTTTTTGCAGATGATGTGGTTCTGTTGGCTTCATCGGGTGATGGCCTCCAACTTGCCTTGGAACGGTTCGCAGCTGAGTGTAAAGCGGTGGGAATGAGAATCAGGACCTCCAAATCTGAGGGCATGGTCTTCTGCCAGAAAAGAGTGGAGTGTCTACTTCGTGTCAGGGACGAGTTCTTGCCCCAAGTATCTTCGGGTCTTTTTCATGAGTGACGGGAGAATGGAGCGGGAGATCGACAGACGGATCGGTGCTGCGGCTGCAGTAATGCGGACGCTGCATCGGTCTGTTGTGGTGAAGAGAGAGCTGAGTGTAAAAGCGAAGCTCTCAATTTACCGGTCGATCTACATCCCTACCCTCACCTATGGTCACGAGCTGTGGGTAGTGACCGAAAGAACGAGATTGCGGATACAAGCGGCGGAAATGGGCTTCCTCCGAAGGGTGGCTGGACTCTCCCTTAGAGATAGGGTGAGACGTTCGGCCATCCGGGAGGGGCTCAAGGATGCCTCCTGGGTGCCTCCTGGGTGAGGTGTTCCGGGCATGTCCCACCAGGAGGAGGCCCCGGGGAAGTCCCAGGACACGCTGGAGAGATTATATCTCTCGGCTGGCCTGGGAAGGCCTTGGTGTTCCCCCAGATGAGCTGGAGGCTGGGGAGAGGGAGGTCTGGGCTTCTCTGCTTGGGCTGCTGCCCCCGTGACCCGGCCCCAGATAAGCAGAGGAAGATGGATGGATGTTTTTTTAATAAAAAAAGGAAACGAAAGCTTGTAGCTGCAGTGACTTTAGTGCAGGTTGCAAACTTGGTGCTTGCCTAGGGTCCTACAGCTGGCCTTTCCCCCTGTGTATTGCCTGCATTGTTGTGGGTTCATGCTTCCAGTGGGTAATCGCTGTGGCTTCCCTGCTCAGTGAGTGAGTTTCTGTGGCCACACTGGGTATTTGGTGGTTCCTGCGGTTGCGAGTTCACTTGGCGAGCACTCCGAGTTTGCTGCTGTGTGCTGTCTGGCATATTGCCCATGTTCTCGCCGGTTAAATCACCAGTTAGACCATGCTGGGTCTGACACATCAGCCAGCAAGTGACAGTTCTCCAGACTTCCAATCTGAGGTATTGCCCACGCTCTCACATGTTTACATGGCCAGTGGGACCTGGCGGTGGCTAACTCGGTAGCTCAGTAAGCTAGAGCTTCTTGGCCTTGGATGCAGCATCCCGTTCCCACAACTCCAGGAGCTCACTATTGCAGGCTGTGATCCCTGTGGAATAATGCCAACTATTTGCTCATTTACGTGCTCAGTTGGACCTCGCTGTGGTCTGATGCTGTCAGGCCAGTGAGCAATCGGTTTGCTAGGGCCATCTGGTCTGTTCTTGTGGTTGCAAGTTCACACTCAGCACCTTCTCTGAGCTCGCTCACCTCAAAGCCGGAGAGATTGTCTCTCACTCTGAAAACGATACATTCGCGTTCACATCAAGACTATCTCTCCACTCGCATACATTTTCCATATGTACGATGTAACTCTTTTAGATACCAAAAGAGTTGGTGCAGCCCAATACCTTAGACAAAAGAGCAGGGTTCTGCCCAATGTGAAGGCCTAGGCCGGGAAGAAGACAGAAAAGATGTTATAAGAGATAAACCTTTATTAGTCCCACACATGGCTGTAGCTCAGGTGGCAGACCAGGTCAGCTACTGATTGGAAGGTTAGTGGGAGGTGTCAGAGGTGGAAAAGCCACAGAGGGGGTGAGTGAGTCTGCAGTCGATGTTGATGACTGCAACCTGGATGAGTCAGACCTGTTAAAGAAGTGATTCAGTTCATTTTCCCACCCCACATCTCTCACGGGCAGAGAGTTCTGATCTTTGTGGCCTGAGATGGTTCTAAGGCCTTAGACAAACCATCTGAGTAAGGGAGATTGCAGGACTGACATGGAAGAAACTGGCTGATCACAGAAACAAGAATCTGCCCAACATCCCAGGTAAGTAGACAGGAGCTGGTCTGTCTTCCTAATGGTCTGAAGCACCCAATATACTCTCAAGATCTGGAAGGGCACAGAACATCCTAGCACAGAGCTTGCTTGTGGTCTAACCCATAAAAGAAAGAGACCAAGCCCAGCGATAGAGACAGGTGGAACTGGATAGAGTCTCATGGCACAAATATGCACAAATACATGGAGCTCGTTAATCCTCCTGTTTTAACCGTCAGTATTATCTCGATTGACGTAAAATTATAAACTGGTGTAACTATGCCTGGGCATTAAAGCATTGTATGGACTATCTCCAACTTATCTTTGTGTTTTGTTTTCAGCTGTGCCAATTATCTTAACTGGATCTGGATCGAGTCAATGCTCTGGACGAGTAGAAATTTTTCACAATAACAACTGGGGAACAGTCTGTGATAATGGCTGGGACTTAAATGATGCTGAGGTGGTTTGCAGAGAGTTAAACTGTGGAACTGCACTAGAGGCTCCTCATTCAGCTCCCTTTGGTGCAGGAACTGGACACATTTGGCTTGATAATGTGGGCTGTTCAGGTAGTGAAAGTTCTCTAACTGAATGTAAACACAGTCGATTTGGATCACACAAATGTGGACATGATCAGGATGCTGGTGTCATCTGTTCAGGTGAGAAAACCGTTATATATTGAAGACACTACTTCTTGACTGTCACATATAAAATCTTTTCTATAAAATGTAATCAATGTCAAATTTTTTTTATGTCCTTTGCCTGATAGATCTAATCAGATTGGCTGGCTTCGGATCGACTCGATGCGCTGGCAGAGTAGAGATTTATCACAATAACATCTGGGGAACTGTCTCTGATTTTAACTGGGACCTAAACGATGCCGATGTGGTTTGCAGACAGATAAACTGTGGTTCGGCACTACAGGCTCCACGACTTGCTTACTTTGGTGAAGGAATGGGTCAGATTTGGCTTGGCGATGTGACCTGTTCAGGAAATGAAAGTTCTCTAACTGAATGTCAACACTCTGGATGGGGAAACTACTACAGTGAACATTACTACGACGTTGGTGTTATTTGTTCAGGTGAGAAAACTTTCAGATAAAATTCCTTCATAGTGACTTCAGTGTCATATACACTGAACAAAAATATAAACGCAACACTTTTGTTTTTGCTCCCATTTTTCATGAACTGAACTCAAAGATCTTAAAATTTTGTTTACATACACAAAAGACCCATTACTCTGAAATATTGTTCACAAATCTGTCTACATGCGTGTTAGCAAGCACTTCTCCTTTGCCGAGATAATCCATTCCACCTCACAGGTGTGGCATGTCAAGGTGCTGATCAGACAGCATTAATATTGCACAGGTGTGCCTTTGACTGCCCACAATAAAAGGCCACCCTGAAATGTGCACAATTTTGCCTTATGGGGGGTGGGTCGAAAACCGGTCAGTAGCTGGTGTGGCCACCATTTGCCTCACGCAGGGCAACACATCTCCGTCGCATAGAGATGATCAGATTGTTGATTGTGGCATGTGGAAAGTTGGTCCACACCTCTAACTGTGCGAAGTTGCTGAATAGTGGCAGGAACTGGAACACTGTCATATACGCCGGTCCAGAGCATCCCAAACATGCTCAATGTGTGACATGACTGGTATGCTGGCCATGCAAGATCTGGGATGTCCTCAGCTTCCAGGAATTGTGTACAGATCCGTGCAATATGGGGCCGTGCGTTAGCATGCTGCAACATGAGTTGATGGTCGTGGATGAATGGCACAACAATGGGCCTCAGGATCTCATCACAGTACCTCTGTGCATTCAGAATGCCATCAATGAAATGCACCGGTGTTAGTTGTCCATAACATACGCCTCAAACTGGTTGATAATAATCTACCTGCAACTGATAATATGGAACGACATGTGGCCTCCTTCAATTTCCTAAAAATTCTTGATAAAGTGGCTCCCCTTAAAACCAGCAAAGGCAGAACAGTTAAATCTCCACCCTGGTTCACAGAAACCATCCGTAGCTTCAGGTGAACATGCCATAAAATTGAGTGCCTGTGGAAAACCACAAAACTTGAGGTTCATAAGCTCCACTAAAAATAACTATTATCTACTTTTAATGGCATAGTGAAAGACTCAAGATCAACTTATCTCTCTAAACTACTTGCAGTAGGAAAAAGAAATCCTAAGGTTCTCTTCGACCGTGAGTAGCATCGTCTCCTGCCCAGCTCCGTGTGCACCTGTCTTTTCAGATGAGGATTGCCGTGGTTTCTTAAGATTTTTTCAAGATAAAATTAGTGTTCTAAGAGGAAACATAATTCCCTTAGATAACCGCTTCAACCATGATCTTTCACACTCTGTTATTATGGAATCCTTTCACTTAGTTTCTCTAAAAGATCAGAAATACTGATCCAAATGAAATCCTCAGTGAGCCCAGCTGATGTCTTACCTACTTCTCTATTTTGCATAGTTTTTGATACCATTGCCCCCTCTGTGGTCTCGTTGATAAATTGTTCCTTGCTTTCTGGCTCTGTCCCCAGGTACTTAAATTATAAGGTAGGGATATTTGGATCTGTTCTAAAGTAGTTCATCTCATTTCTAACTGAAAGAACACTTTTAGTTTCAGCGGGAAACTTCTGGTCAGATATAGCAAATTCTTCATGTGGCGTTCCACAAGGATCAGTTTTAAGCCCCTTGTTATTCTCACTACATATTCTTCCTTTAGGCTGTATCATTAGCGGTTTAAGAATTATTTCCTACCATCTCTATGCAGACGAGGAGGAGGAGATAGCTCAGTAGATAGAGTGCTCGCCTCATGATCGGAATGTTGGGGGTTTGAATCCACTGAACCGCTTCCCCTCAGGTTTCCCTGAGCAAGGTATCGTCTCTACACTGCACCCTGGGCGCCTTATTGATGACAGCCCACTGCTTCACTGAGTGAATTTCCCCCTATGGGACAATTCAGGGATTCTTCTTCTTCAGACGATATCCAATTATACATTTCCTTTCAACCTTGGGAATTAGACAAATTATCCACTCTAATAGACTGTCTTAAGGTTGGCTGGATGAGAAACAATTTTTTGCAGCTGAATGGAGACAAAACTGAGTGTCTAATTCTTGCTCCAGAGAGCATTAAGGCCCAAATCAGTCAACATCTGGGCCCTCTCTCATCTTCGATAAAAGCCACTGCTCTGAATCTTGGGATCATTTTTGATCAATCACTATCTTTTGATCATCATATCAATTCTGTGACCCACTCTTTCTTTGTTCATCTAAGAAATATTGCTTAACTTTGGTCCATTGTCTCCAAAGGTGAAATGGAGATGCGTGTCCATGCCTTTATCTCCTCCTGGTTAGACTATTGCAATGCACTCTTTTCCTGTTTGTCTAAGACCTCCCTAAACCACCTCCAGACGGTCCAAAATGCTGCAGCAAGACTTTTAACCCACAGCAATACATTTTCCCATATCACACCTGTGTTAAAATCCATGCACTGGCTTCCGGTTGAGTACTGATATCAGTTTAAAATCCTTACCTTTATGTTTATGTCCCTACAAGGCGAGGCCCCCGCCTATATCACTGAGCTTCTTCAAATCCACTCTCCAAAGCGGATCCTTAGATCCACTGGTAGTGATCTTTTGACTGTCCCACGGACCCGTTTGAAAACAAATGGGGATCGCGCTTTTCAAACCCTAGCTCCAATACTATGGAGCAGCTTACCTCCCCCATCGACTCTGTGACTTCTTTCAAAAAACAGCTTAAAACACATCTGTTTAAACAGGCATATGGGTAATGTTCGTGTGTAATATGTTGTTTTGTTTGATACTCTTTTATAATGTATATTGCTGTTTGAAATGCTTTTATATTCTCATGTGAAGCACTTTGTAATAGCTGTTGTCTTAAAAAGTGCTATATAAATACATTTTACTTACGTACTTACTAGACATTCCTGCAGTCAGCATGCCAATTGCACACTCCCTCAATGGTTGCGACATCTGTGGCATTGTGCTGTTTGATCAAACTGCACATTTCAGGGTGGCTTTTTATTGTGGACAGTCTAAGGCGTACCTGTGCAATATTCATGCTGTTTGATCAGCACCTATATATATATATATATAAACTAGTGTAAGAACTCACTTCTGATATAAATAGTGGGGAGCATTCAGCATAAACCTCTCTGCTAAACAAAACATGCTGAGCTACCCACTGTGGCCACTTGACATGGGAAAGTAACTTTTACAGTTAGCTGTGATCTCTTGTTTTGCCAGCATGCGGCAGGGCTGTGGAAAACACAGGAAGTTGGCCCTGGCAGATCACTATTGGCCGCAATGGAGCGTTTTCGTGTGGAGGGTCCTTAATCACCAACCAGTGGGTGCTGACAGCTGCTTCCTGCATATCACAGTGAGTCACTGTTCCCAGTTTATATTTTTGTGTGATGATGTTACAAATGACCATTACTCCTCAATTTACCTTAAGATTTTCACGTTATGATTCTGCTTATAAAAAAAGAATTAAAAAACAATTTTTTTAATTTAGTAACCTGACAGAGGTCCATCTGGGCTGCCACAGCCAATCATATTTAAGCTCCAACGAAATGTCTCAAAGGGTGGAGAACATCATCTGTCATCCTGAATTCAACAACAGCACGCATGAGAACGACATATGTCTCCTGAAGCTGTCAGCTCCTGTGACTTTTACAGATTACATTCAGCCAGTCTGCTTAGCATCACAAAGCAGCACTTTCCACAGTGGGACAAGCAGCTGGGTTACGGATTTGGGTGAAACTGGTAAGTATAAAAAATATTCTTTTAATTTTCTAGGAATGTACCGGATTTTTTTTTTTTTAACAAAAACTCTTCTATTTCTTTTTACAATTCTGTAACGGTTCCTTCCTGAACATCCTGCGGGAAGTAAATGTACCAGTAGTGGGAAACAATGAGTGCCAGTGCTACTACCAAGGTGACAAAGTGATCAAGGAGAATATGATCTGTGCTGGAAGGAAGGATTCATGTCAGGTGACAACCAAGATTCATCTATAATTAGTGCTGTGAGATTTATGTATTATTTTCACATCGTTTTTTTCTGTTATTGTATCAATTTCACTAATATTATAGACTGTTAGCTTTCATAACTCAATCAAGGTGATTTATTATTCATTCGTTTGAGTTTCAGCACAGTTTGATAAATAAAAAATACCTTATAAACACTTCTGGGAATGTTTTTTTTTAATCATATTAGTAAATGCACTGAGCTCCTTAGTGCAACCGGTCAACCACATAAACATGCTTTAAACGTAAGTCTCAATCGGGAGTAGTAAGGTGCTGTTTAGCTTTTTCAGTCCTTGAAGTAGGCTATTGTTAAAACATAAGCACGTCAAAAATATATTTGTTATTGGCTTGATAGCTATCAAGGTGTACAGCATGTAGAAATGGATAACACTTAGTTAGAGACTCCTCTTTCATTTTGATGTGGGCTCACTGTTTCAACTTGTTACTGTCTTTGTGACAATTAAAGCTAATTACATAAAATAATTTGATAAAATAATAGTTTAAGCTTAAATATTTCTACCTACAAGGTATTTCTCTGCCTTCAGAACTTTTATCTATTTGTTTCTAATAGGGAAACGTAGGGGGACAACTAATGACAAAGAAAGGATTTGCATGGCTCCAGAGTGGAGTTGTGACTTTTAATGATGACTGTGCGAGACCTGCAGTCTTCACTCGTGTGTCAGAGTACCAGAGTTGGATCAAGGACACCGTCACTGGCATTCAACCGAACTTTGTTACCTTCACCTCATCAGGCACTGACAGTGACTTTTATTTCATCTGTCCAACATATTCACCTCCTACTGGCCACACCACTGGCCCTCCTACTGGACCCGACACTGGCCGTCCTACTGGCCCCACCACTGGCCCTCCTACTGGCCCCTCCACTGTCCCTACTTGTCTCACCACTGTCCCTCCTACTGGCTCCGCCACTGTCCCTCCTACTGACCCCTCCACTGTCCCTACTCCTGTCCTTGCCACTGGCCCTCCTACTGGCCCCACCACTGGCCCTACTCCAGTCCCCATCACTGTCCTGTCTCCTGTCCCCTCTACTGGCCCTCCTACTGGCCCCACCACTGACCCTCCTACTGGACCCATCACTGTCCCTACTGTCCCCACCACTGTCCCTACTTCTGTCCCCACCGCTGTCCCTCCTGCTTGCCCCACCACTGGCCCCATCACTGTCCTTACTCCTGTCCCCTCTACTGGCCCTACTCCTGGCCCCACCACTGACCCTACTTCTGTCCTCACCACTGTCCCTCCTACTGGCCCCACCACTGTCCCTCCTACTGGCCCCACCACTGGCCCTACTCATGTCCCCATCACTGTCCTTACTCCTGTCCCCTCTACTGGCCCTACTACTGGCCCCACCACTGACCCTCCTACTGGCCCCATCACTGTCCCTACTCCTGTCCCTGCCACTGTCCCTCCTACTGGCCCCACCACTGTCCCTCCTACTGGCCCCTCCACTGTCCCTCCTACTGGCCCCACCACTGTCCCTCCTACTGGCCCCGCCACTGTCCCTCCTACTGGCCTCACCACAGTCCCTCCTACTGGCCCCACCACTGACCCTCCTACTGGCCCCATCACTGTCCCTACTCCTGTCCCCGCCACTGTCCCTCCTACTGGCCCCACCACTGTCCCTCCTACTGGCCCCTCCACTGTCCCTGCTACTGGCCCCATCACTGGCCCTACTCCAGTACCTGTCCCCTCTACTGGCCCTACTCCTGGCCCCACCAC
>VURO01051068.1:69594-84013 GCA_015108175.1 Pelvicachromis taeniatus | reverse complement strand
TAAGGATGAGCTTCTTTTTTTTTTTTTTTCCTGTTTCTACAAATCACATATGCAAACCCAACGATATCCTGTGCATCACCAAACCAAACATCTGGAGTAAAATATGCTATCTGACAATATACGTTGTTGAGAAGTGGTATAGAACAGGAAACAGGTGGATCATGACTTATTTGTCTTTGTAGCCAACACCTGCTTATCTGTTTACAGTCTAACAGCAACTGTTCTGCATTTTATTTCACATCGTTAGTTTCTAAGCACTAAAAGGGAGAGACTTCCCACTGACTTACCTCAAAGACACTGGGTATAGTAGGAGATCATGACATATCCCTTAAGACAATATAATTTGTGTCTTCGATGAAAGATTTTTTTCCTTTACTTTCATAATGTAGTAGCCTCAGCTTATGAGACAACCTTACAAACCGACGAGAAAGATGTTTTTCATGATGTTTGCATCAATGTGATGAAATAATCTGATTTGTCAACAACAGACAATTCAGTTTGGAAGTTTTTTGCAACTGTTACCGACCAGATTTTTCAGAAAACACCATATCACAATACATCTCTCACTTCTTCTAATCAAGATGAGAAACATTTTGAACATAATAGTTAAAACCAAAATAAAGGGCCAAAACATTTATTGTTGTTCTATAAACCCCTAAAATATTTGAAAACTTTACTGTCTACAACTATTCAGTTGCTTTTTACTTCATTCTAAAAGTAAAAAAAATAATACTATAAACACGAATCATTGTGAGTAGACGTTTAAAATGATTTTTTATTTATTTATGGACTTATTGTGGCATTGTCAGAAGAAGTTGACAAAGCATTTGAAATCGGGTTCTGCTTATGTCAACATGGTCTAATAGTCTATGTAACACTTTTGTTGTTGTTGTTGTTTTGTTTGTTTTTTAAATCCCATGTGGGTCACTTATCTATAGCAGGAGACTTCATTCAATCTTCATTATTCTGAACAGAGCAGTTGGTAAACACCAGGGTGCAGGACGGCAGCAGGACAGCCAGTGCGCGACGCAGACCTGGAATAGGATCGTTCATATCTGCCGTCTTGTTTTCATCACTGCTGCCATCTGCACCTGCAGTTTCTTCTCTATCCTGCTCTTCTTCCTCACCGCCCTCCCCCTCGTCCGCTGGTGGATTCTGACGAGGCTGGAACCTGACGTCCACAAACTCCAGCTGGCGGAGTCCACGGAGCATCCTGCAGCTCCGGGCTATCTGCAGCTCGCTGAGTGTGCAGTCCCACAGGCACAGACGTTTCAGGTCTTTCAGGCGGCTGGCACAGAGCAAACCCGGGCCCACCTCTTTTCCACCAAGACTTAGCTCCTCCAGTCCAAGCCAGCCAGCCCCCAAGCCAAGGGAGGCCATATTTAACTGGTAGCCCTGCCGCCCTATAATACCTATTTCCAGAAACTTGAGCCTGGAAAGCCCTTCTACACCACAGACACCATCTTTGGCAGCACAGCTTCTAAGCCCATTAGCTGTTACGCGAAAGGTGTCACGTAGCTCTAGACGACAGAGCCTCTCCCATGATGTCAGACCCTGCAGGTGCTGGTCTGTAAAAGAGGGCACATTGTTAAGGACTAACCTCTCAATACCAATCCCTGAAGGAGAGCCAGCCCCTTTTCCTTTCTGGTTCCTTCCTTTCAGTTGAGCACCAACACTGGATGTGGGTTCTGCTCTTTCTTGGGGACTAGCTGATGAAGTAGGCAGGGTCTGAGTGAAGAAGCCACGAGGCAGCTCGCAACCCCGCAGCTCAAGCACCTGCAAAGATGGAGGTAGGATCTGGCAACTGGGCAGGCTTCTCAGGTCTGCATGCAGAAGATAGAGCTTACTCAGTCGAGGGCATTTTGTGGACAAAACTTTGAGCCAAGACTCAGAGAGAAAGGTTCCGCCACGTGCCGACAGCAGCAAACCACGCAAGCGAAGGCACCTTAGTCCGCAACCCAGGTACTGACGCAGCAGGACCCAAAGGATACGGGCTGTCACCTAACACACAGTGGACAGTCCATGAATATGTGTGCATTGAGAGAGAGAAGCAGTAACTGTCAATAACTGCACAAATACACAACCCATATGTTATCAAACGATGCTCAGAATTTATTTGTAGAGCATATTTTACACACAAAAGCATTTCAAAGTGCTTTACAAGGGGCTTTAGAAAACACACAATTTTATTCACTATCAAAGAAACTAAAATACACACACAACACATACTCACCAGGAGAAAATATAAGTGGACGGTTGTTAAGAATGATTAGTAACAGCTTAGAAACTTCCAATAGATGGCCTAAGACTCATATCAGCAGCTAGGTTGTTCTAAAAGCTTTAATGTCAATCATACTAAAAATTTGTAGACTATGTTTAACAGCTGGCTCCATGCCAGGAAACCAACCAATTTAACTGAACTCAACCACTTCTGCAAAGAAGAGTGGTCAAATATGCAGCCACTGTTGCACCGGAAGCTTGTCGATGGCTACCAAAAGTGTCTGACTGATGTGCAACCAATATTTATATTAACCAAATATTAGTCGGGGTTGTATGTGTAGATTTGATTCAAACTTGTGCATCTACTTTTTGCTCTATAAAGTCATTATTTCAATTATTTCGCAAAGAACAGTTCAAAGAAAATTATGAAAAGCCCCAAATTCCGATATAAAGCGCTTGGAAAGAAAATGTCAGGACATCTTTAAGTTTCTTGAAGACAATTCACCTCTCATCTGAGAGGCTTCTTCAGGTTTAAGATCAAATGGTGGAGAATCCCGGGTATTTAAAGGGAACCCCGACTATTATGACAAGTTTGCGCTAAAATATGTACTGTGCTTTTAATAATATATACATGGTATTAAAATACGTGAAATGTTTTCCTTTTAAGCACATTTTATATTAAACCAATTTACCAGTAGGCCATTGTTATTTACTTCTCAATGCACTCTGGGTAGTGATGTCATATAGTTGAATTGCATCAGGTTTAGTTGGTGGTGAAAGCCATTCCCCTAGCAATGCTCCAGATGGCTAAAATGTAATTTACTTAATTTTTTAATTTACTCTTTAGATATAATTAGAAAACCAACCTTAATTATTGATGACCGCCAGTTTATGGGAAGGGCATTTTTAAAGGCAATTTTCACTAAACAATGTTTTCCCTCCCAATTAAAGAGAAAATATATGTTTAGAGGCTGTAGCTTAAAATCTTTGGTTAAATAGCTTTCATTTCCAATTCCACCTAAAGTAAAAGATAAACATTTTAAAAATATTGAATGATATACAGTGGAACCCCAGGTTACGAGTTTAATCCGTTCCAGAACCAAGCTCGGAACCCGATTTGCACGTAACCCGATCAAATTTTTCCCATTTAAAATGTAAATGAGATTAATCCGTTCCAGCCCTCCCAAAAAGTCCCCAAAATATCATAAATAATGGAAAAAACATGTTTTTAAATAAGAAACAAACATCAAAATAGTGTATTAGTAAATATAGTTAAATAAAAGATAAACCAACTTAAGCAAATATAACCTTACCTTGGCGGCAGACCATTGCAGTTAACAGAGAGAACGGCTGAGGAAGGAGGGAGGGAGGAGGCACGATACGTATGGTACATGTACGGTAAAATTAAAACAACACTTTCTTAAACTTTAAACAAAACTAAAATTGCACTTTCTTAACTGTACGTACTATACGTGGATGTGAGCCAAGCAGCTGTCATCATAAAGGGATAAGCCTTGAAACGGTTCTGGGTAGAAGTTTCCGGGTAAGAAAGGTGAAGCGGAAACTAGTAGTTGTTATATTCTGGTCTCATTCACGACAGACTCCAGAATATCTATTTTCTACCCAACGGGGTAGTAAGGTTTATTAATAAGTCAGGTGACTCAGGTTAACTCTCTGCCATGTACATCAACAGCATACAGCCTAACACCAATTTCCTTGTGTCACACTCTAAAACATCCGTGCAGCAACACAAGCCACTGTGGAACAAATCATCTTATAAACAATAATTCACATTATTACAGCGGTGACGTATCGGAGCTCGGCTGGTAAAATAGGCAGGCCTCGTACACCGGGGAGAAATTTTGCTCTGAAAATCGAAATACTTGTATACAGAGCTGCTTGTAACCCGGGGTTCCACTGTATATACCTGTCAAATGACTTTCTTCATAAGAAATTTAATATAGATAAGAACGCATGTGTTTTCTGTAGTATGGAGATTGAAACAACAGAGCACCTTTTTTTTTTACATGTGAAAGTTCCAGATTATTCTGGGATGATTTTCAGCACAGGATAGCTTCAAAAAAATATTGATTCTTTGTCTTTAACTTTTCAACTAGTTAGATTTGGTATACAAAATGAAAACAAAAAGATGGAATTTGGAATTAACAATTTAATTACAGCTGCAAAACTTTTTATTCATAAGTGCCAATTCTTGAAAATTACCCCGGTATTTGTTGGATTTAAAAATGAAATCTTATTGTGGAAAATGTCATTGGAGAAATGTGAAGCAAATAAAGCGTATGCCCTAAGTGAGTTTTTGGGGAGGCAATTTGAGCTTCCTGGAATAATGTAGTAAGTGTTATGTGTTTGTTTTTTATATGTTTTGTCAAATGAAAGAAAAAGAAATGGCTTCTGTTCAACCTTTCCAGATTGAACCAGAGCAAACCGAGAGAGGATGAAAATAGTCAACCAGTACTTAGTTTAGATGAAGATGAAAACAATCCATCACACAAGGACGCGAGAGTGGGGGAAAACGACTGGTGTCTATGCGGAAACTGCTTGCCAATTGCAACGGCGACTGAGAGCGTTTGTTGTAAAGAGCTCAATTTTATGACAGCAGCTATCCACGGTATCGCATAACAACATGATAAAAACAATAATATAATTCTAATTTTTGTTATAGAGTGAAATTACGATATTGTTATTTTACAGATCCTTCATGCGTCACAGTGCACCAAAACTTTGAAGCCATATGTCTTAATCCTTCTTTGGTCAGCCCTCGTTAGCCTCCATGACCGGTATCGTGCTGGTACTTTTGTGTTTTACCAGTTAAGACAAAAAGCATAAATGAGTAGTCTATAGTGTTGTATTGTTTACAATGTGCGCATCCTGTGCTTTTTGTCCCTAAGGGTTTGCCGTAGTGGCAGTAGACGAACATGGCCACGGAAGTCTAAGTGTGATTGTTATGGACCTCACGTGTGGCAATAAAGACACTGATGGCGTACTAAGAAGTAACGGAGGTATTCTTTATAGAATCAACAACTGAATATTACATGGTGTCAGAGTAATTCGGACTAAACGCCCACTGACAGCTCAAAAATGGATTCGTCGGGAGTTCCTGCACCACGAATGGACTGGGATTCAGCTAATCTTCCCGATGCCTGGCCGAGGTTCGTACAACACGTGACGCTGATGTTTAGCGGCCTGCTGAGTGACAAACCCGAGGAGACCCAGTGCAGCTATCTTCTTCTGTGGGTAGGAGAGAGAGGCAGAGACATTTATAACACATGGCAGCTGTCTGTCGAAGAAGCTAAAAGGCAAAGTACCTATTTGATAGGTTTGAGCAGTATCTCATGCCAAAAACGAACACCATTTTTGCCAGATACAAGTTTAATGAAAGACTCCAAGGGGAAGGAGAGTCATTTGCACACTTTGTGACAGAGTTAAAGCTACTTGTCAAGCAGTGTGGCTACGCCAACAGTGATGAAATAGTCTGAGACAGGATTGTCTTTGCAACCAGTTTCCCACAACTCAGAGAAAAACTGCTGAGCCAAGGATCTGATTTGACAGAACCAAATGAAAGCCATGGTCGACCCACACACGAGCCTGCAGGGAGCATGCCAAAGCATGCTGTTCAGAAGCACCACATAAACCCAACCCAGTTTACGCTATCAATCCCGGCACTCCAAGTGAAGAAGGGGAATTATTCATAGACTCCATAACAAAGTGCAATGAAGGGAAGGCTGAGGAACAGGCTTATGCTGATGTTGAAGTAGGCTCATCGCCTCATACTGTGAGTTTTAAACTTTATACCGGAGCCACTGCTAACGTCATTCCCGTCCGACTGTTCAAGAAGCTTTTCAAGCAGGTCAGCTAAGCACAGCCCACACGCACACTGTCTGGCTAGAGGTGAAAAACTCAACACCAAAGGCACATGCCAGTTGAAGTGCAGGTGGAAAGGGATTCACAAGATGCTGACTTTTGACATGGTAGAAACAGCGGCACCCCCCATCCTAGGTTTGAGACCATGCTTGGATCTAGACCTAGTCAAGCTGGTCATGTCAGTACAGATCACAAGCATTATGGAGGGGCTTGCGGATGTGTTCAAAGGCATAGGGAAATTCCCAGGAGAATGCAGCTTACACATTGACCCAAACACCACGCCCATCGTGTGCCCCCCATGGAGGATTCCTTTCACACTGCGGAAACGACTGAAACGGGAGTTGGATGACATGGAGAAAAACAGCATAATCGTCAAAGTAAAAGAGCCCACAGGATGGGTAAATGGATTGGTGGTCGCAGAAAAGCGTAATGGAAAACCCAGAGTGTATCTTGATCCTCGTGATCGTGATAAAGCCATCAAAAGACCCCACTACCCGCTTCCAACATTGGATGACATCATACCAAAGCTGGCAGGAGCACAGTACTTCAGTATCATGGATGCTCGTTCAGGCTATTGGGCCATCCAATTAACAACAAAGTCATCGCTCCTCACCACCTTCAACACGATCTTTGGCCCGGAAAAGACATACCGGTGGCTGACACTCTGTCCAGCTGACACTCTGTCCAGTAAACCATTCCTCGACCAAGACAGCACACTGAGCGAAGGCATGGAGGACCAGGTCCACTCAGTTATGAACAGTCTTCCAGTAAGTGACAAAAAACTCTTAGAAATACAGGCTGCGACAGCAAGCGACCCGCAGCTCACCCTGCTAAAGCAAACAGGGTGAGCCTGAGGACAGGCTGGCATGACGGCTGGCCTGAGGACAGGAAAAAATGTCCAAAAATCCTTTTAGACTTCTGGAACTTCTGAGATGAAATTTCGCACTACCAGGACATCATCTTCAAATATGACAAAATTACAGTGCCAACAGCCCTGAGAAACAATATGCTGGAGAGAATCCACACTGGGCACATGGGGATTGAGAGGAGCAAGCAGAGAGCTAGGGACGCCAGCTTCTGGCCAGGCATGGGCAAAGACATTGCTGCCATGGTGGAAAACTGTTCTATATGTCAGGAGAGGCGTGCAGCGAACCCTAAAGAAGCTCTCATTCCACACCAGATTCCTGAGAGACCATGGCAGGCTGTGGCCTCAGACCTCTTCACATGGCGTGGGCAGGACTACATCGTAGTTGTGGACTACTACAGACGCTACTTTGAGCTCGAAAGGCTATTCTCCACCACTGCAGTGTCAGTCATCAAAAAGCTCAAGGCTATATTTGCCAGACACAGTATACCAGAGAAGCTTATTTCAGATAACGGCCCACAGTACAGCTCTCGAGAGTTCAAGGACTTTGCAGTCACATGGGACTTTGTCCACATAACCTCAAGCCCTTTGTACCCACAAAGCAATGGCCTCGCCGAGAGAACAGTCAGAACAGTCAAACTGGCTGTCATAGTTAGACCTACAGAGACTGTCCGCCCTTTCGTGATCCGCACTAGTGAGGGGCAGACTATACGACGTAACCGACGGCACCTGAGAGTCGCTAAGGCATCACCAGTACCTTCTATACCAGCACCCAATCTGGTCACCTAGCATGAAAGTGCAGCTCAACATCAAGCAGAGCCTCAGTCGCCATCGAGAGACACTCAAACACCAACCATGGACACTAGCCCTATACTGACCACCAGATCAGGACAAGTGGTCAAACCAGGGGTCATCCTTGACCTGTGATTGTAATAAGTGTAGGCGGATCGCTACCCAAAAATATGTCACATGTTGGTGTATCCATGAGTGCATTATTGTTGTTGTTCTTATATAGCAGAGATTTGATACTTGACAGTGTTGAGGAAACTGATTCTAATCCTCATGTTCAGTATGTTCTGTTTCTGAAACATATACCAGCTGTGCCACTGGCAGAAAAAAAGAAAAGAAAAAAGGGAGATGTTGTATTGTTTACAATGTGCGCATCCCGTGCTTTTTGTCCCTAAGGGTTTGTCGTAGTGGCAGTAGACGAACATGATCACAGAAGTCTAGGGCTGTGTCTCAATATGCGTACTTGTGTACGCATATCGCGGACTTGTTATACGTCATCAGTCGGAGACAAGTACTGTCCCAATTCAAAGTACGCATCAAGCCGAGAACGTGAAAAGTTCCCGGATGTGTTCTCGCTCCGCCTGTTTTATCGAGCCTGCATCGGTGGTGACTTGTGTGGACTTGGTGGAGCCAAATAACCCGTCATTCATTTCGCAAGACCAGCCCGGTCACGTTCACCTGACCTGTGACATCATCGAGTACACTGGTGTTCCAATTGCACAAATCGCGAGTCCGTACTCACGTTCTCGGCAAGTCCGGTCTTGCCGAGAACGCGAGGAAGTACGGACTTGCCGAGAACGCGAGGAAGTACGGACTTGCCGAGAACGCGAGTCCAGACTTGCGTGCTTGCAATTGAGAAACAGCCTAAGTATGATTGTTATGGGCCGCATGTGTGGCAATAAAGACACTGATGGCGTACTAAGAAGTAACAGAGGTATTCTTTATAGAATCAACAACTGAATATTACATATAGTTCATTCTTTTTTTTTTTAAGATCTTACAGGTATGCTTCGTATCGACAGTTTACCTGGTGGATACATGGCTGGCTAGCGTACGTAGTCATCCCATCATGTGCAGTACAAAATAAGGACAGCCTATCCAGAACCAAGTGGGATATATACAGGATTTCAAGATGCAGCTACTGATCATGTAGAAATAGATGAGGCGTGGAGAGATTTTAATGACATATAGTTATTTTGATGTATGTTTTTATGTCATCATTTTTATGAGATCATTTGTAACATATTTAGAGTAACTTGTCATAATAGTCAGGGTTCCTTTTAAGCCCTAGTGGTCTTAGAACTGAAAAAGCTTCTTGGATGAGAAGTGAAATGTCTTCAAGAAACTTAAAGAAGTCCAGTCACTTTTCCTTCCAAGCTCCTTGGAGCACCATGACCTGGATGACTGAGAACCTGCACAGACCCAAATTCCTATGGCAATCATGCCCATGATGCATCTAGAAATTTCTCACCACAGCTGTATAAGTGGGCCCGTTTTGAGACAGGAAAATCCCGGTGTTGTAGTTATATTTAATCACACAGCCGAAGCCAGTGCTGATTTGATGTGGTAAGATAAATTAAAACATGAGTCAACAGCTCCTAGTCTTTTCATCTTTATAAAAAAAAAAGCAGAAGTTTTCGCTATTAGTTAGTTTGTTTGTTTTATTATCAACAAAAGACTAGATTACTAAAAATGCCTGGCCTGCATTAACAGAAGAACGAAAAAATACGAAGCCACACTGGCAACAATATCCTTACCCCTTTCCAAGTCAGGTCGACATTTCTCCACAGTCTTTGGTCTCTAACGAGGCGTTTCCACCTCTTGCACACTCTAAAAACACCATTTAAAATATATAAACATACACAAAAATCACATAACAAGAGACACAACAAAGGAAAACCTGAGTTTTGTTTTAAATGACGAATAACTAGTAAAATCCTTGAGAGCAAAGTTGAAATCCCTTTACCTCCCGGCTCTGACGACCTCCCGTACGCTCAGGTAGGA
The DNA here is from genome assembly GCA_015108175.1 of Pelvicachromis taeniatus. Taxonomy (NCBI): domain Eukaryota; kingdom Metazoa; phylum Chordata; class Actinopteri; order Cichliformes; family Cichlidae; genus Pelvicachromis; species Pelvicachromis taeniatus. The sequence continues at coordinate 74,253 of VURO01051068.1, read as the reverse complement.
CAACACATCGATTAAAATGTTTTCGGGAAAGTAGTCCAGATTGCAGCCCCTGAATTCATCCATTTTGTAAACAAAACTCTCAAACCTCACACACGGAATGGTACACGGACGTACAAGGGTTGCGCCCGAATCAGCAATCCCCCGGAAACACCGATCCACTGACTGTATGACCGAGCGGCCGTTGGGCAGTTAAATCAAATCTGCGTCTTTACGCTCAACATAACACTCCTCGACCCAAACAGTCTATGTTTCTATAAACTCCTGTCAGGTTTATGACCGTGAATATGCACGGTTTGCTTTTTAAAAAAAAGAGCCCCACGAAGAGCCACCTAACGTCTATTGCATCAACAGTCCACTGCGCCTGCGCGGGTTACCGGACAAGATGGCGACCAGCAATGGTGGAGGAATGGAAGTGGATGGGGCAGGCAAGTATTTATCCCTCATCTCATCGTTTCTGTCCACATCAACAAAAACCTGCGTGCAGGTTGCCACATATGTTGTTTATGTGTGTTATAAGTGGCCGGAAGTGACGGCTTCGTGGTGTTAAAGGGTCGCAAGGAGCTTGCTCGCTGACATAAGCAGATTAACGTACTCAGCTCTGTGAAGCTGTCAGTGCGTTTATCACTGTGGATGTTTGAGGCAGTTTCCTCTGCTTTGCCACAGGAGTTTGCATTAGTAATTCGAAGTAAAATCTAACATCACGTGTAGTTTAATTGAAATGCTGCGGCAGTGCTGTAACACCAGCCACGTCAACATTAGCTGTACATGAGAGGAACCGACATACAGGCCTATATCTATGTGAATATCTACACATACATTAAAATGCTTGTATGTAGCGAGAATAAGGCGACCACTCAGAGTCGAGAAAGTCGCTTAATTTTTATAAACTGTAATCTTTGGGCACATGACTGACTGGTCTACCTACTCAGGTGTCCTATTGGGAACCCGTGTAACTCGTTTTATGATAGAATATGCTATATAACATTTTGGTAACGATCATGAGAGTGATCTTTTGTGGCAAACTAAATAGATGCTTAATGCCAAACGGATATTTCTAGTCACTTATTTTGAATGAAAAGAAAATGGTCTATGCACTTTTGCTTGGCTCATAGTCATCAGCTACAATCTGAGTGGAAATAATCTCTCTTAGTATTTTGTACGTTATGCATTGTTGATTGGTTTGGGTTCACACTGATTTACTGCTATTGATGTGTCTGCTTATTTACTTGTGTTTCATATATACATGGAGCAATGACTGATCCAATATTGATTAACTTTGCATTTAATATGGCTGGACCATATTAACTTACTTTTTTGTTTGTCACTGTTGCTTTTTTTCCCCTAGTTTTTCAGCAATTATTTGGATTTGAAGAAGTATTTTCACTTGTACTTGGGTCATTTAACCTCAAATCACTTTTGCCCTTTTGAACAGCTATCTCAGATTTGCCTAAAAAGGCTATGGTCCACAGATTGGATACATATATATTGATTGCTGTGAAACTTTAGCTTTATATAAATCAAATCAAATACTTTTCAAGATGTATTCTTTTCAAACATGGTCCATCGACACATTTTCATTGATATCATATGAAGGTCAAATTTTACAGCAGCCATTATATCTTAGGACCATAAAATTCTGAGACATATGAGGAGAAGACCCGTGGTGATTTTAGAATGATCCCTTTGTCCGGCTTTCCTGTAATTTTTTGAATTTGATAAAGTGCTTCCAATTAATGCGTCCTTTGACTTTTGTATATTGCCATTGCCATACTGTTAATCCCAATCTTGTTTGTGTCTTTGTGTGACTGTAGCCAGCCCCAGTGTCATGGCCTCAGGGGTCACTGGGAGTGTTTCTGTGGCCTTACACCCTCTGGTTATCCTAAACATATCCGATCACTGGATACGCATCCGCTCGCAGGAGGGCCGACCGATGCAGGGTATGTGTGAGAAAAAAAAGCAACACCATATCCTAGCACATATTTACATATTGATCTTATGGGCATTGCAATAAAACTGTAAGTTAAAGATAAACATATGCTTTTGTGTTTGTCTCTCTGCTCAGTGATTGGCGCCCTGATTGGGAAACAGGAAGGTAGAAACATCGAGGTGATGAACTCCTTTGAGCTGCTGTCTCACACCATAGACGACAAAGTGCACATTGACAAGGAGTATTACTACACCAAGGAGGAACAGTGTAAGCTTTGTTTAAGTCTTAAGGACAATAATACACATATTTGTGTGTGCATCTTCTTTGATGACTCAGTTGTTCGGCAGCTGGAGTTGTGGTCAGCAGGAAGCTGCTAAAATGAGTAATTCTGACGTAATCTTCATTCATGAGATCAGTTCACACATCAGCTTGTCATTATGTGATTTTCTAGACTTCAGTTTTGTCTTTGCCTGCTTTATTAAATTGAGGCATTTTGTATCTGTGTTCTGACTTTCTCACACAAAGAACAATAAAACACTTGGTAAGGTCAGAACGGGAGTTTTTGAGTTTTAGTTGCCAAAGAGTACCGATACATTGTTAATATGTCTGGCTGTGTAAAACATGTGAAGGTAGGTTTTCTAACACTTGACCAAGAGATGGCAGCATTGGATCCAGTTGTTGAGTCATTTGTAAATTATTCACAGACAAGTCTTTTGGTCAAAATTATATAAAAACTGCCAAAACTCTCTGGGTTGTTTTGCATTTTCTAATTATTATTTTTTTTAAGTCACTTAAGTCGCTGTTAATTTCCAGAAAATCAGAACAGCTTTACAATAAAAACGCAACTCTATATGATGAAGGCAGTTACTCACATTCGTGCAGCAAAGCCTCGTCAAGCAGAGTTTTATTTTAGTTTAGTTTTACAAGTTTTATTAAAATGTTCTCCAAGCCCCTCTTAGATATTTATGAGTAAATCAAGTCATCAGATCAGTTTTGTCCTTACATTGTCCTCTGGTCTCTCAGTCAAACAGGTCTTCAAAGACATGGAGTTTCTGGGCTGGTACACCACAGGCGGTCCTCCAGACCAGTCAGATATCCACATTCACAAGCAGGTAGGCAGACACTGAAGCCCACTGAAAAGGCGGCAGGATGTCGATGTTTTGACACATGTACTGTGACCATGAATATTTCAGAAGCATCACATGTACCAGTTTTAAGCTTTTAAATATCTTAAAATCCCATACACAGCTGCTCCACTTGTATTGTACTTAAAAACATGCCTTTATTCTGCTGTAGAGTCAACACACAAGTAACTGATGCCGGATATTTCAGATTGTTTGCTTTTGCCTTACTCTCATTTCTCTCCTTCCTGGAAGGTGTGCGAAATCATTGAAAGCCCTCTTTTCCTGAAGCTCAACCCAATGACCAAACACACCGACGTGAGTTCATTTGCATTGTTACAGCAACGATGACAGTGGTACAAACACAAACACATCTGCTCTAAACAAAGTGTTCTTTTGTCCCACAGCTTCCTGTTAGCGTTTATGAATCTGTTATCGACATCATCAGCGGCGAGGTACAGTTTACTTCCACTTTTATCTAGTGCAGATCTAACCTTGTTTGCCAGAAATATTCCAGTTCTGTCTGATATGTGTTGTTTTTGTTTGATTGTTTTCAGGCCACCATGTTATTTGCTGAGCTGACGTACACTCTGGCCACAGAGGAAGCGGAGAGAATTGGCGTCGACCACGTAGCTCGTATGACGGCCACCGGCACTGGAGAAAACTCAACAGGCAAGACAAGCTGTTGTTAATGCGCTTGCCTGAAGAATTACTTGTGCTACTGTCTTACTAGCCACACACTGATCATAGTCATGAATTGTTTCTAATTAAGCATTCTTTATTTAATAATAAGCCACAAAAGGTGGTAAATCAGTGCGTTTCTCCAGCTTATCACAAATCCAAAAGAAATGGCTTTTCTAGCTTTGTTGAGTTTAGATTAGGTTAGAGGTGCCACTGTCAAAGATTAAAGGCAGATTTCTATGAAAGTTTGGCTGGTCTCTAGTTTTGTCTTCCTGCACTGGTGCTTCTGTAATGCATGCTAGAGCTTTTCAAGTGTTAAAGTCATGTTTTTGCATTTGAATTTTAGTTATTGGGAAGTGGGCAAAGTAAAAAAAAAAAAGAGGTGAATCTAGCCATTGGGTGGCCACATTTATGCTGGCAGGCACCACGGTCTAGATGCTTTCAGCTGCATTTTCTCCCTCAGGGTTTTACAGTAGAACTCCAAACTGACTGCCTCACACAGGGGGGGGGGGACATTTTTTACAGTGTAAAACCAGAAAAGAATGATTAAAATGTCTTTAAGTGTGGTGTAACAAGTTGTCAGTTAGGGCACGGTGTCACATGGTGTCTCCTCCATCAGTCAGCTATCCTGTGACGGGTCACCATCGCAATGAATCGGGGTTTAACTGTGATGTTTGTTTTCTTTCTTCTGTGTTAGTTGCTGAACACCTTATAGCCCAGCACAGTGCGATAAAGATGCTCCACAGCCGAGTGAAAATCATTCTAGAGTACGTCAAAGCCGTGGAAGCAGGTGAGAGGACGAGTGGGTCTTTTAATGATGGAGTGAGAGCGAAGAATGTGAAAATATGTCTCAAAAGCAGATGTTTTTAAATGAGATGTTTCCTCTGCTTCGTTTTTTTTTTTTTTTTTTTTTTTTTTAAAGGGGCCCCT
>VURO01051068.1:57136-69574 GCA_015108175.1 Pelvicachromis taeniatus | reverse complement strand
GGCCCCTCAGACATGCCTCTGTAATTACAAGCTTCTGTTTGACAGTTTCTTGACAGCATTAAAGTAACTCTACATTTTTCAGCATGCTGTTTATTTGTTTCTTACAGGCGAGGTGCCATTTAATCATGAGATCCTTCGAGAAGCAAACGCCCTGTGTCACAGACTGCCAGTCCTCAGCACCATAAAATTCAAAACTGACTTTTATGATGTAAGTACATTTTGTCGCTCCTACACACACGCACACACACACATGCAAATGTTGGATCTAGACGGGTATCTTTTCAAAATCCCTGGAAAAATGAGAAAAGAAATAATCTAAGTTGCCCCTCCTTTGGTAGCAGTTTTTAAATATGCTAATATATAGCAGCATTGTAACAGTTAACAGGCAGAAAGATGACTCGGGGATCAGCGTATTCAAACATGATGTGTTTACAGGTGATTATAAAGATGGAACTACAATGTTTCAGTGGACAAGAGTTTAGAGCCAAACAAGTTTTCGTTACGTATCAAGACACGTGAAATACAGAAAAGTACTTTTACTTTTCAAGCGTTTGCCGTAGTTGGTAAAGATGTAAAGACAAATGCATCAGTTTAAACTGACCCCATTGCTGCACTGGCCACATAAACCATATGGCCAAACCAGAAGGCCTCTCCACAAACACAACAAGTTACCCATCTTCACTTTGATAAGTTTTATGGAAGACGCGTCATTTTAGTTATTTTTGTATTGTTTTTTTTTTTTAAATAATCTGCCAGTGTACAAGAAATTAACGCAGCAGTGAAATTAATTTTTTGCCAGTACCAGCTGGTGGTTACTTAGTCACTTTTACACAGTGTACTCCAGTCTGTCTCTATTTGTTTACTTTTACCCGCATTACATAAATCTTTCACAGTGAAGTACTGGGTCCAAAAACTGAAGACAAACACAATCCCAAACTCAAAGCTCACATCTTATTTTATCAAAGTGAAGCGGCTTAAAAAAGCCTTTATGCTGCACATTTTGTGAACACTACATAACTGAATGAAAGCAGCGATAAAAGATAGTCGGTTAAAGTAATAAACGATATCCAAGAAAAGAAGTCTCGGTCACAATAAAAAAATTAATAAAGTAAAAAATTAAAAAACGGCATAAGACTGAAATCTTTTACCAGATATTATTCAAATATAAGTAGATCTTGGATTTGTTGATGTCCTTGGTATACATTTGTTACTGTAGTGAGAAATAATGGCAGCAGGACAGAAAATGTGGAACAAACTCATAAACCTCACTGACCCTGTTTATTGTATTAAATGAGGATGCCACTCAGTGATTTTTATTAATGTGGCTTTTGATTGTGGAGCTTCAGGCCAGAGAGGAATAAGGTTTATCAGAGTCTGGATACACAGGCGTTACACATCACTACATTAAAGTATAAATATAGCTTCTGTTGAATAGTTATCAATCTTTAATATGTTTGGCAGGGCCGCAAATTTATAGACAGGCACTTACGGTTGATGTTTCTTTTAAAACACGTTTTGGATAATTAAGCAGGGTTTATCGTGGGTAACCGTGAGCACAATCTGTCCAGGTAAAGTTTGTGTGACAGATGTCTGTGTGTACTCTTATTTCTTACAGTTTATTAAACAGAAATATGTGTGAAACTGCTAATTAAAATCCACCTTTGACCAAAAAAAAAAAAGTCTTCCATGCAGGAAAAACCCTGTTTATGATTAAATATCTCTCGCTGTGACGATGTTACTGTTCCCAGTGTTGCAAAAGTGAGCACCCCCTGACACCGTTCTTCTGTTTACCCTGCAGCAATGTAATGACGTCGGCCTCATGGCCTACTTAGGCACTATCACCAAGACTTGCAACAGTATGAACCAGTTCATCAACAAGTTCAACGTCCTCTACGACAGACAGGGCATTGGCCGAAGGATGAGAGGACTCTTCTTTTGAGCAAAGCGGAGAAACAAAATGAACACCGCAGTTTATTTTTCTCCGTTCTGTCCCTTTTTTTTGGTCTGTTTCTACTTTGATTAGCTAAAAAGCAGTTCTTAAACCAACCGTAGCTTTTCAGAGCAGTTGAAAAATGTCCAACCACAAGTGTATGTAAACGCACCGATCATTAAAAGCTATGTACAAAGTCACTCAACTCTTTGGTGGGTCGGCACAGCAATGAGTCCACTGTACATGAACGTTCTGTTATTTTACCCAGTTTGTTTTATTGTTTCATGTTCCTGTATGTAATAAATGATCTGCTGATTTTTCGTTTTTTTCCCCATGAGACTTTGAATCTTCTGTCAACGAAGCACGTTAAAAAAAAAAGTGAGATCTGCACTTTTAAACGAGCACGTGAAAGTCTGCTGCATGGAGCTCGCCTAGCTGGAGGTTTATTGGCAGTTTGCAGATCACCTTCTGAAGTTGTGATCCTGCTGTTTGATTGCCCTTATAGGTTTTGGACAGAGAGGCAGGAAAAAGACTGCAGGGTGACTTATGGCTCCAGAGTGTAAGGAAAATAACTGGAGTCAGCATTTATTTGGCTATTAAATGTACAGCAGGACAGACATAATGACCTCCCAGCATGCATGCTGGTACTTCACCAGTGAGTTTTACCTGCCATGTGGCAATGGGTGGAGCAAAGCTTTCCTTTTGAGGCTACTTTGCGCCTTTTAAAAAGGATATTACAACTCAAAATGCTACTCGCTGATGAAAACACTGATTTGTTACAATTTATTCTTGTCAAAAAGAAAATTGCTTTTTCACATACTGACAGTTACACATTGAGTCATTGATCTAATTACACTGCATCCAGAAATGTAGTAAGACTGGTTTTATTGACAGTACATTTAAAAAATGTGAAAGTGTGCAACTTGGATGTTTTCATAGTCTGTTATGTTCCCTCTGGATGTTTTACTGGCTGTCCTCTGCAGGCTCGTCAGCAGCATCAGCAGGCCGTGGGTACTGGAAGCGGGCTGGATCGTACAGATCATCTCTGGGGTTGTAGGGTAGAGGGTGCTGGTAGTAATAAGGGTGAGGGTAGTAGGTTACTTTCTTCTCAATGGGTGCAGGAGGTGCTGGCTCCTCCACATGCTCCTCCTCTTCTTCCTCCTCCACCGGAGGGGGTGGGGGTGGTGGGACCACAACCTTTCCTTTCATGGGCCTGGGTGGGTTGTCAATCAGGCAGTCGGGGTCCCAGTAGGGGTCACAATCATACTCCATTCCCTTAAAGGCGCGGATGTGAGCTGGGGGAGACTTCTTGACAAAGACTGGGGGAGGTGGAGGTGGGCCAGATTTCTTAGGAGGGGGAGGAGGTGGTTGAGGCACTGCCATGGGAGCTGGTGCGACCTTCTGAGGAGTGCAGTGGGGATGGTACCGAGGGTCACACAGCACAGGTACTGCACCTGTGGGCATGTAGACAATGTGAGGCTTGCAGAGGGGGTCCTTTTGGTTACACAGGTAGAGCACATCGGCCTGTGAAATGGAGGGAGCAATAGGAAGAGCAGGGGGCTCCGTGGGTTTTAGAAACCCTTTCATGGGCGGTGGAGGTGGAGGAGGAGGAGCGACAACTTTGCACTTCTTGTCTGTGGCTGGGTCACACATGATCATAGGCACTCCCAGTTTGCTCTGGAAATAGGAAGCATCAGGGCCGTAGGTGTGCTCCAGGTACCTCATCTGCTGGTAGAGCATCCGCAGCTTGTCAATCTCATAGAGCTGAGAGGCGGAGAAAGAGTATTATGTAGCATGATACTGCAAAAAAAAAAGCTGCCTCAGGTAGATTTATAATCTGTGAGGATTGCTGCAGTGGAAAACCTTGAGTTGGTTAAGAAAGACAAACACTGAGAAACATTTAAAATCGTAAATCCTTGATGATTATACGAAAGCTCAGTTGTAATAATGAATGTTGGTAAAACTAAGCCGAGAAGTGCGATGTGATTTGAATCCCCCAAATCTTCCTTTTTCTTTTTTTTAAACCATGAAGGTTAATATTTAAAATCTTCCACATCCAGAGGCAACATGTTGGTGTTGACTTTAAACAACTAGAACCTGGACTGAATTCAAAATTTAAAATCCTTATTAGCTAAAAAACAAACATTGCTGGTCTGCAAAGGTGACACGTCACAGTTTTCTGTTACAACGTATAATATTTTAAATGAACACCTGCAGTGACACATTCTGCAGAGCCTATACAGACAGTGAATATCGGGGATGTTTTATTGCTTCACCCCAGGAAGCCCAAAGTGTTTCTTACCCCCTCAGTGTGTCCGATGCTGCTGTAGTATTTGTAGTAAGCCTGGAAGTCTGGGTTTCCTCTGTACCACCGGGGGTCCGCATTACGCTTCGGTCTGGAGTGAGTCAGAAAATCATTTGCTTTCTCTGCATCAATGCTAACATCGCCTACAGGGACCATCTCTGTTAAAAGAGGAGATGAAGCTGAGTCTCTTAAAAAGAATTAGAAAAACAGCACTGCTGAATGAAGGGTCAGAAAAATGTTCTTTTTTTTAACTTACGTTCCTGCTTTATGGCATTCAACAAAGATTTGGCCTCCAGCAGACCTAAAAGAGAATGAAAAACAATTTGTGGATGTTGATTTTGATTTTGAGAGGTGAAGCTGTGACATTATGAAGAAAAAGAAGCAGAGCAGACCTGGGAGAAACACAAGACAGAAGAATGCCCCTGCCAAACACGATGAAGAAATCATCTTGAACCTCTGCGATCGTGAAGAAAAGGAAATGATCATTTTGAGGATAACGGTTAGTTCAAACAAAATAACTGCTAAATATGTAGATGTGAAGTGTAATTCATTCAAAGGTATGTTGGTAATACCGACATTCACTTGGATATTTTGCGTAGAATTGTAAGATGTTAAAATATTTCTTCAGGTAAAACAGTTCTGCAATCTGCTGCTCTAAATGCAAAGATTAGTATAGAATGTAGATTAAAAATGTGGCTTGGAATTATTCACTTTATTAATCCAGATAATGCTTTTACTTCTTATTGCATGACCAAATATTGTAAAGAAAACACATCCGCCCCTGCTTTACTCACCTGACTCGGGAGGCCGTCTTCACTGGTCTGAACAAGGCTGAGTGGGTTAAATACACATCTCTGCGTCGGTCACCCTGTAACATTATCTTCTATCCAATCGGACTCTACCGACTTTGAGACCGAAATCTTGTCTCCACCTTCCTTTTAATACACTTTAATGTGGGGCCTTTGGCGCCAATTAAGAGCAAAAAGCCTCGGGACTTTTGCAGCAGAGCCATAAAACAAAACAGACTTCAAATGGAAACTCCCCATTAAGTCTGGAAGTGAAGCATCACCTGCTGGGGCAACAGCAACCGTGGTGAAAATGCTGCCTACTAACACAATATCCCTGCCAGAAAAGCTTACAAGACAACATAAGACAACAACCCACATGGTCATACACATGCATTCTTAATGAGACTTCACAGATTTCTAAAAAACTACCAGTTTCTAAAGGTTGTTATTTTCACCCAGTGAACACCTGCTTTTCTAACACAGGATAGCTATCTACAGAAAAAGCTGCCTTTTTTTTTTTTTTTGTCTCAGCATGTTCAATATTCAGACTGCATTCTTACTGGAGGCCATCATACTAAACATACATGCCATAACACACGTTTGTCAGTTTAATGTTATTTTTCCCACATTCCCCAATCATAATGTTAATAAATGGGATAAATAGATTGTGAATAGCACTCGGGTCATTGATGTACACGATGAAAATGTAATTTCCAAGTTTACATTGTTTCAGCTTCTCGCTTTATTAGATGTCATCAGAACCAAGTACAGCCACCCAGTATTGCACCTTTTGCACCGAGGGCTTCTACTTCGCTCTCTAGGATGCCCTGCACTTGCCCACTTTGTACTTGCCCACTTTGTACTTTTTATACGAAACATTGAGACACGATTCCTAGTTACTTAACCAAGACTGTGCATATGTGTTAGTGGGCTACAGGATCATTCATTAATACAGCTGGAAGCTTGAGGTTTTGAAAGCTACACCTGTCAGCGTTAAACATTTATATAATTCGTCTTTTCTGAATATCCAAGCCTTGTGTGAAATCTTTGGGTTTGTGAGTCACTGAACCAAAGTTGTGAGGGGTGTCTTTCAACACGAAAATTGTTAGTTGCAAACCTGTATGTTTTGTGGGCAGGCGTTACTCAAAGGATTAGCGAGGCGTCCCCACTGTGAAACCAGGTGTTCATACACATTTCTTCATCCCATGTTATGTGCACAGAAGACTCGGCATCAGGCAGAGAACTGAACCATCATTTTATTTTAACTCTCACAATACAAGGTTCAATATAAATTTGTCTGATTTGCATCAGCAAGAATAAAATGTACAGAAATGCTCAATGTTAAATGGATGCTTGCAGCACTAAACCACAGAAAATACTTCACAATACTAACTTCTGACATACATATTTACAAGCAAGGTACTGTTAACAGGACTCTTCTGGAGTTCTGGGTTTCCATTAGCTGGAATTCTTGCAATAATATTCGTATTTAAAACGAGTTTTCCTTCTGTTGGACTTACAAAATGCTGAACCTCATTACAAGTCTGTAGAAAACCCGAAACAAAAAGTCCCTCTCCCTCCCTCAGGTGACTGAAACAAAATGTGCATGAAGGCGTGTCCCGAGTTATTCAGACGAAGGTGATGCGTGTGCGGGCCTGGTTGACCTGCCACACATTCAGCTCCTCGTACTCCTCCAAAGCCTCCTGGAACTGGGCGGGCGTGAAGCCACGAGAGACGCAACGCTGCTCTGCTTCAGCCATGCGAACCAACCCACCAGCTCCACGGCCCTCTGCGGCGAGCTCGCGCACCAGAGAGAAGATGACGTCGGCTGGTCGCTGCGTCCTGCAGATGAGAAGTCAGACATTTAAAAATGTACATTTTAAAGCCTCAAGGAATTTTGAATGAACCTACTCAAAAACAGCTACATCGCTACTCTCCCTGCCTATTTTGAACATGCTGTCGTGTAAACAGAGCGCCATAAAAATCAAGCACGTTTTACAGCTTCCTTCAGGACATGCAAGAAACTCATAAAACAGCTCTGAATCAGATGACATCCGGTCATGTTAGTCTGAGCTCACTGAAAGCCATATTTTAAAAACAGGTCTGGTTTTTAGTTCTAACCTTGTGGTGCTGGATTTGTCCGCCTGTAATGAATCCTTGGACATCTCCATCAGCCTCATGGCCTCGTTTACATCTTCCTTCTCTACGGTGTCCATCATGCGAAGGCGAGCCTGAAGTGGGGAGTTAAAGGTGAAGCTAACGCTAAGACTGTAGTTTGAGTCAATACATGAAAAAGAGTAAGAAAGAATCCTACAATATCCATCTCAACTTAGGCTGCGCTGTGCCGGCACTGTCAGACCGAGACAAGTGCAATGCCCTCTGGGATGCCCGGCAATTGCCCAAGTCTCCGCCTCTCAACACCAGCTAGTCTCTCTATAGTGTGAAATCAAAACACCACATCAAAGATCCCATCTCAACACTCTTATGATCAAGTTTTTTTTGTTGTGTAGAACACACTGATGATTGTCCTGGCCATGGTCAGTTTTGCATGGGTTTGCACAGCTGGTCCTTATGCACACAGGCTGACTGCCCACCCTGCAAAGCTGGCCAGGATCAGCAAAGACATAAAAGCAACTCCCTCATGGTCATGAAGAGGAAAATACCAAATGAGTCATCTGAAAATACACAAAAAAAGCTGATGTGCAGCTGTGGCACAAATGCTGCTTCTGGCTGTGTTTTGCCCCCTTGTGGACATCTGTGTGCAGCACATTGCCTACCTGTTAACCTGAAGTGCTGGTTTTGCAGTAGGTGGATGACTGCTACCTGCACAAACAGCACTTTTGACAACCAGAGGCAGAGATGATGCAAGAGAGACTTAATTCAAGCTTTTTTTTGAATAATATTCATGTTGTGAGTGGGTGTAACGTTATTGCTACTGGGACTGGTTTTCGCAATCAGAGCTTTTTGTCCAGCGTGGGAAAGAAGTGCTCACACTGCAGTAGGGCAGATTATCATCACTACCTGCACTGTAAGCACTTTATCCCACACTGGACGATCGATCAACACAATTTAATTCCATTAAAAGCTTCACAGAAGTAGTGCAACCGAACCCTATACGACACTTTTCTGCAAAAATAAGTTCCACTGGAATTTGATGAAAAACAAAAGCAAATGTAAACCCCGTCTCATTTCTTAAAACAAATGTCTGACAAAATATAAATGGTTCAATCAGTGAGAGTGGGCTTTGAAAGTTTCCGGCCACCCACTACTACTCGAGTGGATGTGCAATTCTCACCAGTGCAGTGGAGAGACGCAGGATGGAGAGGAGGGTACGAGCAGAGGTGAAGGTGGTGTCTTTGCTGACCCGAGCCTCTTTTCTCATTTCCACATAAGCGGCAGTGATGTAATCGGCCAGTAACTCCAGCACCACAGGCTGCCTCTTCTTACACAGAGATATATAACGCCTGATGGAAATTACATTTATCATTAGTTAATATTGCCTATTACGCAGATCTGTTTGAAGTAAATTATCTTCACCACAACCATAATCTTCAATGCATTAATTTTTAAACATGCAAATCCTCACCTCATCAGTTTCATGTCAATAGGGGTGAAGTGTGTGGGCGGCTGGCGGGAGTGCTGGTGCACGTAGGTGATGTGCTGGGCCAGACGCAGGTCAGCATCAGCATCCGGTTTGTCCTGGATGAGCCAAAGCAAGTCGAAACGGGAGAGCAGAGCAGCTGGAAGCTGAATGTTCTGCTCGATGCTCTTCCGGGGATTGTAGCGGCCGTAGGCGGGGTTAGCTGCTGCTAGAATAGAGCAACGGGCGTTGAGGGAGGTCATGATGCCAGCCTGGAAGGGAGATTTAAAAAAAACAAACAAAAAAAAAAAAAAACGTGTAAATGTTAGACAGGCAATGAATTTTTCCAGATACATCCCCTAATTAAGGGTACTGGCAGTAATTAAGACCTTTGCAATGGAGATGGTCTGTTGTTCCATGACTTCATGGATGGCGGTTCGGTCTGCATCAGCCATCTTATCAAATTCATCAATGCAGCAGATGCCCAGGTCAGCCAGAACCAAGGCTCCTCCTTCTAGGGTCATTTCACCGGTTAGGGGGTCACGCATCACCGCCGCAGTCAGACCGACCCCGGATGAACCACGACCTGTTGTGTACTGGCCTGAACAACAGACAGGGAACGAGAGAATTAGCTGTTAAACAGTTCCTGCTTAAAGCTTCACTCAGAATAAAACTTCCAATTTAGATACGACAGGCTGTTGGCATTCAAAACCTTGCATTAAAACACAAAAACAGCGAGTTCTCTAGTCAAACTATCCCACCAGAAGTTAAGACCACACAGTGTAAGACCTAATGGAAAGAAAACGCCTTACAACATAAAGCATTAAACCAGATAAGAGAAAAACAGGACTCACTTCGAGGAGCCAGACGATCAATGTAGGACAGCAGCTGGGACTTAGCGACTCCTGGATCTCCCATCAGGCAGATATTTATGTTGCCTTGAGGAAGAAGAGACAGAGTAAGAACATTGCAGTTATTACGTTTAATGAGGAAAAACATCTTCCAAGAAATCTACCTATGCAATAAAGAAGTTTTGTCTTGTACCAGAGTGATAAAGGAGCATAAATTATGTTAAAATGATACATTAAAATCACTATATTAGAAAGCCATTACAATATGATTAAACAGAAGGAAAGGATTTTGCCATTATAATCTTCTTTGTCCTCACCTCTGATTTTCATGCCTTTGGGAGCCTGTTCCACTCCTCCAACCAGCAACAGCAGCAAAGCCTTCTTCACATCTTCATGTCCATAGATCTCTGGCGCTATGGAGCCAGCTAGTTTCTCATAGAATCCTTCATCTATTAAGAAAAATATTCACTTCAGATACTAAAGACCAAAGTCTCAGTTTATGTGTTCTTATTGTAGTGATGTCCATCAAACAGACCTGTGATGCTTCGCAGCTCCTCATCAGTCAGCTCCTCGTTACCGAGTTCATCATCCTCAGTCTTGTTCATGAGTGTAATGCTGTGGCACTCCAGATAGGTTTCTGACAGGAGACCCTGAAAAGCACAAAACCACAATACACTTCAGTTTCTTTCTGGAGATGATTGCGGTAGGCCAAGTGTGCTTTGACAAGCAGATTATACCTGAACAGCCTGACTGAAGCCTGTGCGCAGCAGAGGGAGGAAGATTCCTGTGATGGCTATGTGGTCTCCTGGCTGGGCAAGACGTGTGTTTTCGCCACGCGCGTACACCGTCATGCTCCTTGGGATGTTTCCAACAGGTACTTGGTCACTCTGTCGAACACCAGACGAAACTTGTGAGCAAATGTAAACCAAGAGAACTCAATACAAACATAATAAGTTATGTTATATAATAAGTTTTGTAGTTCCTTACGTGTTCCTGAATACGCAGTTCCTGGAACTTGATGAATTTGGAGCCTCTCGTCTGCAAGTAGAGTCGCCCTCCAGATTTGTTGGTGACACACTCTTGGCTGGGACACAGGACAAGGGGCATGAAGGAAGGAGACTGGATCTGAAGGAACACAAGAAGATACAATGAAAAATATAGTTCCTGTGAAAGCATATAAATCCATAGATGATTCAAAACCATCTTACTGGCTGGTAGGTCTCAGCACCACACTGGTCACATGTGTATGTAGCCACAGCCATCATCGGTTTGACCTCAGTCGCTCGGGTCACAATACCCCGAACTGCAACCAGGTGACCGATGCTGTCGGCTCGAATATCACGCACCACTTTGGGTTTAGAGGTGTTTGGAGCTTTAAAGTAAAGCTCGCTGTGGGGATAAGTTCACAATTGGATATTCAAAGGACAAATAAAAACATGTAATAAACACTGGTCTCCGAATCCGGTTCAACTTACAATCTCCTCATGAGTTCAGGTGGGTATTGATTACGAGGGTCTCTTGTATCTGCAGGGTCACGACCCCTTTGTTCCATCATCAGCCTGTGCTCAATGTACACATCCAGAGAATCTTTGGCCACAATCTATGTATAAAAACATTTAATGGAGGCATTAATACTGGGCAAGAATGACAATAGCAATACATTTTTGTCATTTCTTAAACTGATCAACGTACATCTCTTTCTTTGTACTCTGGCAGCAGCTCATGGACAGCATCAGCAAACAGCCCTGTGTAGCGTTTAGCGTTCTCACAGATGCTCTCGACCAGCTCGGGGTCTTCTTCAGCCACATCATCCAGATCCACAAACAGAGCCACCTGCTCCCTGTGGGCCAGCGCCACCTGTACGCAGGCAATTAATTAGATGATCACCCAACAATTACACAACCATCTTTGCAGCTACTACTAACTCCAAAGACACCTTTATCTCCATATTAGACGCAGAAAGGGAGCTGTGCGTTTTGTAAGTAAGTGAGGGCATTTTTCATCTTTCATATGGCTGTTTGAACAGCCATTTGGTTTTGCTTTCACTTTCCCTTTTTCATGCAATCCATCCAAAACTATTCTACTTATAACAAAAACAACTCGTTCAAATAAACATTTAAATTTAAGATTTTGCTAAATCATACATTTCTGCTTGCAGAGACTACATATGGTGTCTAAGAACAGTGTAGCTAAAACGTTTTACTCACTTTACTGACCAGTGAAGCATCAGTGCCCATTAGCCAGATTTGTACTTTTTCTTTTAAGTGCAATAATATCAAAAATCTGCAATCAACCAACTCTGAAAGCTAAACATATAGTCATTATTTACTTTAGTATACTCACAAGTTGGGCTCCATACTTGAACAGCTTCTTTCCGTTGTCATCTTCTGTGTAAAATTCCTGCAGAAACCTTTTGCATTTGTCTGCAAAACAACCAAAAATACATTCAGTACAATTTAACAGGAGGAAGACAAGGAAAAAACAAAAAACCCAAAAACAAAACAACAACAACAACAACAACAAAAACAAGACAGGCCACATGCAGCAAACACTAGGTGGAGATTGTTTGTTAGCCACACACACTCACACAAAGAAAAGGCTGTTTACTGAAGTTCCCTTTAAATTTCTTTAAATAATAAATCTTATTTTTGAGCTTATAATCTTTTTAAATTGTTGGTTAACACCACCGGCAGTGGGCCTACACACTGGGAGCTAATTTGTTGTCCTGCGACGACCCCCTTTGTTGAGTAACATGGCATCCTGTAATCTCGATGAGTCACTACTGCCTTACAGTAAAGCACAAACTGCCATTGATGTGTTACATGAAGCCAATTCCGCTCTGATGTTCCCACTATAGTTTTGGAGCGAAATAACTAGCGATACGCAGCAGATAGCTCCTGGGCAATAATGTAAATACAACAACAGGCGCGCTCAGTTCAGTGTCCATTTTTTTTTTTTTTTTTTGGAAAAAAACCCCCCCCCCT
>VURO01051068.1:30172-51176 GCA_015108175.1 Pelvicachromis taeniatus | reverse complement strand
CTTCTTTCACTTATCCAGTTACATGGGGCGAAAGGCAGAGTACGCCCTGGAGAGCTAGCCGGTTCATCTCAGGCCTGCCCCAGAGAGACAAAGAAAGGGCACAGGGACAACATGCAAACTTTGTTGCTGTAAGGTGGTAGTGCGAACCAGTGCACCAGTGTCATTTTTTTTTTTTTTTTAAATCAATTTGTACATAACCTCCTTGGTGAATAGTAGCTAATACTAGAAATAATAATGAGACGCTGCTTAGGATAGAAGAGTACTTCCTTGCATTAAATCATGTCCAATAATTGTACACCTCTCCTCACCCTCGCCTCTAACCATAAGACAGGGTAAGACAGAATTTTTCATTAGACAAGTTCGCTTCTAAGCATTTTAAAGAAATATTGCTGTTATGATATAGAGTATATCCATGCGTTTTGTGTAGTATGTGCATCACCCTGAGCTGTGGTCCTCCTGCGCTTCACTACAGGCGTGTCATGAGAAGGGACTTCGTCACCTCCCTCCTCCTGTTCGGTGGCTTTAGAGGTGGAGCGAGCTTCCAAAGAACGCTGATACAGTTTGACTGACGGCCAGGAGAGGGCAGCACTGGGACATGCCGATTTCAGAAACTCAGCACTGGGAGGAGATGACAGACAATCAGGATGGGACAAAGACTGAGGAAACCTTTGTTTGTATTTCATTTTCAGTTTCACTGGATTTGAGCAAATAATAGTGAATCTGAGTTAAATGAATAATATGATTAATGCATCGACTATGTAACAAGAATGAAGACATTGTTTTCTTTTGTTTTAGCAGTAATATAATAATTCATGTGGATTCATGATATCAGAAATATCTTCTCTCAGACTGTTGCTACATTCACAAGTGAGATTTTTTTTCCCTCCGTGTGTATAGCATACACAAATACATGTGCAGAAAAGCTGCAATGTTACGACTGAGCATGTCTGTGTGTTTTTGCTTCTCACAGCTGGGCGCGGTCCGGCTGCAGTAACTTAAAACTGAACTCGCTGAGGATCTCCAAGAAGGCCACATTTGGATTTGGCTCCTCTCCCTCCTGTGGGTCCCGAAATGCAAAACGTATGCCGTCCCTGATAGACAACAACACAAACTCTTGACAAAACGAGCAACCATAGTGTAAAAAATACTGTGATTTCTCTTTACAATCCTGAAATCTGCTGACTTCTTACTAGCTCTGAGTTAATTATTACACAAGATTTCTGCCATGGAGTAGTGTTGTCCAATTTGCAGCTATAGCCGCTTCTAAAAAGGCTATCATAGAAGTAACAGAAAAAATAAATAAATAGGCTAACTTGGTCATGGCAAGGATGGCCTGTGTGCGTTTGTCAAGAGAAACGTGTGTTACTGACATGTGCAGGGCCACCAGTGGTTTGCGGACACGAAGAAGATCAATGCCAAAGCTCATGGCAAGCCTCTTGGCCAAGTCTCTAATCTCAGTGAGATTCTGCCTGCTGCAGTGCTCCGTGAGCATCTCTGAGAACAGCTGAGCACACACAGACATGTTGCATAAAAGGCATGCTATATATCAGGATATGCACAAATAAATTTTGTCTGTTGGTTAGTTAAGGCTGCAAACTTTTAAGTAATTCAAGTACTGGTTGTAATTATAGAAAAGTACTCCCACATAACCCACGAAAATGAAGAACATGTGTTTTAATTTCAAATTAAGAGACCGTAAATATGTGCAGCTGGTTATCTAAATTGGAAAATCTCAGAATGTACTTCAGCTAACACACAAAGTCAAAGTTTATTGTGTTTGTGACACTCATCCTTGCACACAAAAAAATGTCACAGAGATGGAGTCCCGTGTACTTTAACATTTTCAGTTTTTGTTAGATGTTTTATAAAAAAAATATTTTAAATGTGAAAAGGGGGAATTAATCGTCAGACTACTGTAATGTGCTTAAGTGACAAATGAAATGATAAACAGTAAAACAAACTGTGGGAAACTGTGAGCAGTGTACCCACGAATACACAAAACCAGTTAACTGGTTATTTTTATAGTGAAGAAAACTAACTCTGTTATGCTTCGATTGGATAAGTCACAGCGAATCTAAAATATTGTTTGATTTATGACTCCCAAGTCGAAGAGTTTGAAAGCATCTACCTACCACGTACCTACTGCTGACTGAAACACTAATAACTTTGTGTTGTTTTTAGAAGACCAGCATGCACTTTTCATCTCACCTCTCTCCTTCGGTGCCCCCACTGTGAGCCTCCCACACTGTGCCAGGGAGGCGCACTGCACAGTCTGATAACCTCTACGCTAAATACAAAAGATTACAGTGACATGTAAGTGCACACCTGCTGCAGACTCAGACAGACGGTCTTGGCGCTCTGCACGGGGTTGATGAGCTTGCTCTTGCTCAAAGTCTCTTTGATAATGTCACCAAAGTCCTTAAAGTACTAGGAGAAAAAAACAAACAAACAAACCAAAAAAACAGAAAAACATCAAATCTATTTAATTAACAGCTCTGCTAAATGTCTGAAAAAAAATTAATCAGACCCACTCTGTTCTAGTCACCTGTGCCTCTTTTAGCAACCGTTCTCTCTGACTCATTCCCAGCACCTCGGTGGTTCTAAAACAGATTTTCTCACCCTCCTCCACTCTCTTACACATCCTCTCCATTATTCCTTTTTTTATGAATCTGCTTCCCGTCTTTCTATCCCAATTAATTCCCCCAAAGAATGTCAGTCCAACAACTGATCTCCGATTAGATTACTAAAGTCACGACTTTACCTTTGAACACATTTTGCCTACATTCACGCACAACTGTGATACAGAAACAGTAAGAATTGTA
The DNA here is from genome assembly GCA_015108175.1 of Pelvicachromis taeniatus. Lineage (NCBI taxonomy): Eukaryota > Metazoa > Chordata > Actinopteri > Cichliformes > Cichlidae > Pelvicachromis > Pelvicachromis taeniatus. The sequence continues at coordinate 48,354 of VURO01051068.1, read as the reverse complement.
ATATGTGTGGATATAATGTGTGTGTGTGGTGATATATAATAGGCTGGGCTTATGAAACCCATCAATCCCTCCACCTTGCTGTAGTGCTTGAAGACATCTGTGGCAGCAGTGAGGTCCAGCACCCCATAGATGACCAGCTTACAATAGCCAGCAAGATGATTGCGCTTCTTCTGAAGAAGACTTATCTTCATCTCCTCCTCGTCCTCAGCTAAAGAGGACAGCAAGGGTGGCAGAAAGGAGGAGTTAACAGCTTAGAAATGCAGAGACAGAGGGAAAGTGCACTGTGGGGTCTATAAGAGCATGAATGAAAGAGATATTTGGCAGAACATTATAAAATATGGAAAAGAAATTAGGTACAGAAGACTTAAAATAAGACATCAAAAACTATAGCCACAGGCAGTGATGGGTAAAGTACTCTTGGTAGCTTCTGGCAGTGTTACAACTAAGCAGTTTCCAAAATATTGCACAAGCTAAGAAAAACTACATCCCTTTCATTATTCAGTTCATTCTGACATCTGCTAACAGTGTTGTCACTTTGTCAGCACTGGCTGACAAAGAGACAAATTGCTTCTGAAAAGTATCACAGTTCATGCAAACATTTATTGAGAGTAGGCGTAAATTTTTCAGTTGGTATCAAGATACCATCGAGCTCGACGTCTTCGGTGTCAGTGAAGACATAGTCCAGAAGGAAAGCGGCCAACTCGGAGCGCAGAGAATCAGATGGCAGGTGGACCAGTGCCTGGAGGGCGAGCTCGGAGCGGACTGAACGCACACTGTACAGCAACAGCAAGTCACATAACAGCTCAAATGCCTGTAGGAGAAGGTCAAACAGAATTTATTTTATCCAAATATCAAGACCCAAATCTATATGACTCCAAGATTAAATTGATGAATAACCATGTAGCTTGTAAAAAACATATAGACTATATATCTGATTATATTTGTCTATATGATGAAGACAAAAAGAATAGAATGATAAATTAACATATATATCTGTTTTAATACATAAGCATAACAAACAACTGTGCCAGGCATGACTAATTTTGTAAATGGTGAGCCAAACTACAGTCATAAAGGAAGACAGACCCCGACTTGCTTTAGGGTGGCACTACCTTGTTCCTTAGTGTCATCGACAGTCACAGATCGTGTCTGGTTGGCCACAGGTATCAGGACAGGACTTTACTAACCTGAGTGTGATGCAATGGTGGCTGCATCCATTGTTACATACAGGCCCAACATATTTGAGTAAAACATGTTTGTTTTGTGCTCTTCACTAAAGTTTGATATTTTAAAAGCCAAAATTACATACATACTATTTACTATAAATCCCAGTCTAATTGAACTATGCTTTTTTTTTTTTAAATATATAAGACTCCATTGTAATCATCTGGGGAAATGCGGTTTAAGTAAATAAAACAGATGCATTTTATCAACTCATGGGTTTTGAAAAAATAATAAAAAAATAAATAAAAAAATTACTGCACACAAAGTCTCACAAATTTTTCTAATCCTTTCACCTCCAGTGCAGGTGTTTACCTGACAATTTCACATAGGCCAATATATTTTGCATCATTGTATCCCACGTTCTCGATGGTTTGCTTACAGATACTGGACATCTCACTGAGACTTTGGTATAAAGTTCTTCTTCAGACTGTGTAAATATTCAACAATCAAAATCAATTGAAATGATTAAGGAGCCACAATAATCAAGATAAAACAATTACTGTCCATCTGTTTGGAAAGAGTTTGGCTTCACGGAGTCCAGCAGCAGCAACAAATACAGAGGTTCAATAACGCTCACAATCGTCAAGTGTAAAGCGGCCTTTCATTTAAAAATAAGAAGAAAAAAAAATGATATGGCTTCACTAGTACTTCACATATGGGATTGGTGTGCACTGTGTAAAAAAAAAAAAAAGGTCTTACTTGATCTCTGATATCTATCTGATTCAAAGACAAACAATCCTGACAGACTCTGCAGAACGACCGCATCTCCTTCTTCAGACGCTTCAGTTCTGCCTGGAGTGAGAGAGGCACAAAAACAGGAGAAGACAGATTAAATATTTTCTTATCTTCTTACTGAGGTGTGTGTGTGTATGCGCGTGTGTTGACGGGGTTTGGGGTAGGAATGTGGTGAGGGAAGTTAATTTTCTAACCTAGAAATTCAGCTCCTTCCACACACCAACAACAGAAATCCTAATTAAACCACTTCAAGTGATAAGATCATTTTGGATGCTCCCTTATTCAGACAGGGTTGCCACAGCAGGTAGCCCGGGTAGCCCCTTTCTGCTATAGCTCGCAAGAGATTTGTGTCTCCGCCCAGACTTGGCCCAGGAAACATTTGCTTTTGGCAAGTATGGAACCACCTTTCAGAAGTAGCACCTTTACATCTTAAATTGTAGGTGACACAATCTTCAAGATACATCCTTCAGAGTTTTAAAGGTGGAATATGACGCTCCCAGTCTCTTGTCTTCGTTAACTATGTCAAAGCAGGTTGTGACAGACACACATACACAATATTCCCTGTTTATCTTTATCTAGGCCTTGTTACAGCCCCTCAGTTAATCAAGAAGCCGTTTCATCTCCTCATCCATTATGATCCTTTTGGCTGAACTTATTATTTGAAACTTTGTTTAGAATGAGCATTCACCAGTAAATTTATTTATATAGCACTTTTCACAGATAAAAATCACAACATGCTTCACAATAAGACCAGAAATATAAATAAAATAATAGAATACTAATTAAAAACTAATTTTTAGAGAAATGTCTTCAGCTGCTTTTTAAAAGAGTCACTGGAGTCTAGACAGCAAAAAGACAACAAAAGAGAATTCCACAGCCTTGGTGCCTGAAAAGCCCGATCCCCACATGTTTTGGGACCAACAGTAACTTATGACCAGACGACCGAAGTGCTCGGGAAGAAGCATGAGGTTTCAACAGATCAGCGATATACTGGGGCGCTTAACCAGGTAGAGCTCTAAAAGTTACGACTAAAATTTTAAAATGAACCCTAAAATTTACTGGTAACCAATGAAGACAAGCCAAAACTGGAGTAATATGTGACCTCTTGTGATACCAATGGGAAAACCCAATTTAAGTGCACATCACACAGGAAGAGAAAAAGCTGTGAGTCATCCATCAAAACATGAACAGACAAGGAATGAAAATAACTGATCAAGAGGAATGGATCTGGATGTGTTCTCTCTGGAGCAGTGTTAAGAAAAACACAAATGGCTGCATGAGTAATAATCACATGCGTGAAAACGAGTGAGAGAAAAAAAACAGGAGAAGTGAAAACAAGCTCAGAAAAACAGAATATAAACTAAAGACAAGCAAGAATGAGACAAGAAACACGTGAAGACAATCAATAAGAAAAAGTGTGAAGCGGTGGGAAACAAATATCCGAGTGTCGCTGTGGGCTCAGATGCACTCTAACAGACTGTTGCGTTAATTGCCTGCTGTCTGTGCAGCTGGTGAATTGTTCAACAACACAGACAAGAAGAGCTTAACAAACACACAAGAAGGCCACCAGCATGGTCGCCTAGTGCTGACCGTGATGTGATAGCCATTATGAAAGTATTAATCATGCAGATTAGCTTATTTCATGCAAGTAGACTGACACTACCGGGATCCATAACCGAATGCGTGTCTGAGACTGAAGATTCAGATCATTTAAAACCTTGCTGGAGGAAAAACAGCAGTTCTATAACATGAAACCAGCACCTCAGTTGGCCTGGAGTTCACCACATTTACTTTGGCCCACATCAGGTGAAAAGCTGCACACTTCATAGCTGGCACCATCAGCTGAAACGACACAAAAAGGAGCTAAAATTGAGCTTCGATTAGAATAAAACGTCTCCCTTAAACTACTCCTGTACAAAAACCTAAAAACATGACATGAGAATTAAGAAATCACATTTTAGCCTTGCAATTCATATGGCATTCATGCTTTCATTACATTCCCTATTTTTCTTATTATTTTCATAAAATGGCACTGTGATAGTCATGACATTCACAATCCTCCCCCTCAAATATGAAACATTGGCATAAACCTCCTTATCAAGCTCTCTGGATTCCATCCGGCTCTTCAGCAGCTCAAGACAGGAATCAAACAGCTTCCAGCCAGTCGGGTCCTTAGCACTGGAAATGATGCGCACACACACACACACAATACAGTTAAATAATTCTTACACAGAAGTATGTAACACTGTTGCCACATGTATTATAACAGCATACCTGCTAAGGGCAGCAATCCTTTTTAAGGCAGTGGCTCCACTGTATGTGTCATCGTCATCTGCAGTACCCTAGGTACACAAACACAAAATGATACAGATAATAGTTGCACATCAATTTTATTTCAGTTTAATATTGTTTCAGCTTAATGCCTCATACAAAACTGTATACATATACAAAGCTGAGTTTTTATTGTTGCCCAGTGTAAAAAAAATAAAAAAATAAAATAAAATCATACACCATTATTATATCAGTATTTCAGTACAACTAAATAAAACTCTTGCAGGATGAACTGAGGGGCAGCAACGAGGCCTGATATAAGCATTTAATTAAGATTATTTTACAGTGAATCAAGCAAAGCTACTCTAGTCAAGACTAAGGATTTCTTGAGGAATCTCTGTTTTTGTAAAATAATACACACATACATTATTATAGATATTTTCTGTATGTATGTCTTATATACATAAGTTAATTTGTATTTATATAGCACTTTTCAAAACCAGGATCACAAAGTGTTTCACAACAAAAAAACAAAACACAAACAAAAAACTGAGGATTAAAAACAAGAAAACAAGTGTATTTGAAATGTATCTGCTGGTATGCAAGCATCACTGACACACTCTCCAACCTGGAGCAGGTCATTTATGTAGGTGCTGAAACGTTCGGTAAGGACATCAAACAGCTGGCTGAATGCCAGCTGTGCGCGGGAGGAGAAGGTGTAGCAGTCGGAGCAGAGCGCGCTGGCCAGGTGGGCGCAAGCCTCCAGTACGGCGACCTCGGTGTGCTTCTCCACAATGCCACATACCTGGGACAGCAGCAGGTCCAAATGCTGAACAGAAGTAGAAGAATATGAATGTAGCGCTTAGGATAGTAATTATTTAAAGGTAAATCGCTTGCCCTCTCACTCAAGGACACTGAACTGAACCGCTGGTTCAGCATCTGCCTGAGGCAATCTATAACTGCAGGCAAGCTTAATAATCACAGCTGTCATGACCTGAAAGTCAACCACTGCTTAACTTCACTCCTGTAGACAGTGAAGCTCTAAAATAACAGACACAAAAATGTCTTTGAGCATCGGTGGCCTCTTTTTGTCTTCTCTGATTTCTTTATATAACTAGCATGTAATTCACATTGAGCGTGTACTGCAACTTGTATACTGAAAAAGAACCCATAGAAGCACAAATATTTTCTAAATATATTTCATTACATATTGAAGATAATAAACACATTTCTGGTCCTCCTACCTTTTCCAGCCACTGAGCGCTGCTGTACATCTCCAGGTCAAAGTACAGGGGAGCTTTGAGGAGGAGTTTCACGTTCCCTGCATCTGCTGAGTACTGCAGGTCAGTAAAAACATAAACTCTTCTTTAAAAATTTAAAGCAACAATAATAAATAAATACTGAATGTTTGTACTTAAATGAACCTTGGCAAGCAGCTGTGGCAGTAAAGGGATGAAGTGTGTTGTGATGCGTCTCTTGTCTTGTTCCTGGATTTTCTTATCCTTCATACTGAGGATCTAATCCCACATGAACATCCAGCAATCAATCACAGGCAAGATTTGTTTAGTGGAGAAAATGTGCCACAAAATATTTCATCTACAGCCCCCACTGTTCCGTTAAACACAAGCCACACAATATTATTCTTGCATTTGAATGTGTCACCACCTTTTTGCCCTGAGTTCTCCCAACAGGTGGGGTTGCCTGTGCTGCCTGTCTGATTGTACACATCATCAGCTCTATGAGCACCCCCTCCTCCTCATACATCAGTTCTGACAACACAAAAGTTGAATACAGTTGAGACAAAGAGTAGGAACAAAAGGGGGCACATATCACCAACTTGGGGAAAAATGGCTACGTGCTGAGGCTCATACTCCTGTCATGTTTACAGTTTTATCTTGCTCCTTACCACCATCTTGTAGCAGGAAAGTGGTCATTGTCTCCCAGTCTCTCAGCTCAGATCCTGCCACACGCCAAAGGCTGTCCACCAGATATGCCCCATGCTCATGGAACTGTTAGGAGGAATGGATGTTTTAGCATGTGTCTAAACTACATTTAAGAAGAAAAAAAATATGTGGCTTACAGCTGAAACTGAGGCGCTATTTGTTTCTGTCTAACATCTCTCCCCACTCAAACCAGCGTTCCTCCCTGTCCAGGATGTGTACATCCTCATCACTGAAAGACTGTCCACTGGCCTGCAGGTGTAAATAGACTGCGGAGTCCTGGCCTGACGAGGTAGCTCTTCTGTGTTGTACCATCCGCTTAGCCAGAGGTTTGGTTTCCCTGATGGATAAATCCTGGCAATCCTCCTGACACTTAACAGCGTACACTGCATTACGTTGTCTGTGTCTGGGGACCCGATCCTTGGGGTGGACCAATTTTTGACGCAGCGTTTTTTGGGGTTTAAAAGCCACAGAGACGCCGTGTTTAGAAAAAAATGCGTCTCAGCTGTTCAAATACTCCTGACACAAACCTTAAATACTGATCCGTATGCATAGGTTTACGGTACATATCAGCTTTCAGATGTCCCCCATTACTAATGGAAATCTCACAGTGCAAGGCTAACCTACCACTTTTCATATCCTCCTTGGTGAATTTGATGTGTTGGTCCACCGAGTCAGCATGGTCCGTGAATTGTGGTATGTCCTGAGATTTGATTTTCACCCAGGTGTCATCCACATACCTGAACCAATGACTTGGTGGTGTTCCAGTGTAGGATAACAAACAAAACCCTCTTTGCCACTTCTTCCGTGTACAAATTTGCCACAATGGGTGAAACTGGGGAACCCATGGCACACCCATGTTTCTGCCTGTAGTATGTTCCTATTCTCACCTATGGTCACAAGGTTTGGGTTGTGACTGAAAGACTGAGGGTGTGGATACAAACAGTGGAAATGAACTTCCCTCTGGCTGGGCACTTAGAGATGGGGTGAGGAGTTCGACCATTTTGGAGGGGCTTATGGTACAGCCACTACTACTCCACATCAAAGGAGCCAGGTGAGGTGGTCTGGGTATCTGATAAGGATGCCTCCTGGGTACCTATTTGGCAAAGGTGTTTTGACATTATACTGGGAGGAAGCTCCATACAAGACCCAGGGGAAGCTGGAGCAATTACATCTCTTGGCTGTCTCAGGGTCACCGGAGAGGAGCTGGAGATGGTGGCTAGGGACAGCAAGCTCTGGGCATTTCTCCTGAGACTGCTGCCCACAAGACCCCCACAAAGATTAGCAGCAGAACAGGGCTGGATTAATTTTTTCATAAGAAAGGTTTACAGTGTGTTAATAAGTAATTATAGCCAGTCTCTATATTTAAAGTATGTCCTCCTGCGTCTGCACTGGTCAAGACCAGTTTCCCTGATGTTAGACAGATGTTTAGGGTCACCATTTGACCATCTATGATGAGCTCTTGCCAGAAAGCTGATGTGTTCACCGAAAGGTTAACAAGTTTGATCAACTTGAGCAACGTCATCTTGACAATGCACCGCATTTTTGTACTTTCATATCACCTTAAACTCCAAACAGAAAGAGAGGGGGCATAGAGAGAAAGAAACACTACCTCACTCTGGGTGTAGAAGGAGATGAGGATTTGAAAAAAGGCTGCATTGTTGGCTTTGTCATTCTCCTGCCTGTGACTGGTAATCACACTTTTCAGCCTAACATATACACATAAAAAAAACAAAAAAACAAGAACATTTCACATAATATTAACCAAAAATAAAGGTGAAATTATGTAAATGAAATAGGTCAACAGTAAAAACGCAATACTAAATGAAAGTACATGTCTCTATAGAATTTTCACTTTATTTCTGAGGGTCAATAATGAATTAGTAAATCAGGCAAAACTTTGAACATGTTTGTAAAAAATAACCTAAGGAAAATGTGCTACCAATAAATCACAGCAACAGCAACATTTACACTTCTGTAAATTTATGTGACCAAGTGGGGTTAAAGCATACTTGCTGTACAGGAAGGCACCAGCTGCAGATGCCAGACCTCGGTGTGCAGCGTAAACCAGGGGATAGATGTGGCCACACTCCTCTTCGTCCAGTCCTTCCTCTGTTCCCCTGCAAGTATGCACACAAACATGTATTGGAGGTACAACTGAGGTACATACATACACTAGATAAAGAAGATGAAAAACATTTCAAAAACCAGCAGTTTCGGCTCATTATCACTCTTTTTGGTTTCCTCTAAAACCATCTCATTTCACTGCAGTCAGGGGTGTGAGATGTTGGCAAGCATTAGATCACGACTGATGCTATGAATCATCAGCAATCATGACCAAGCAGACTGCAGCAGTTATGTGGAACCATCACATATGTTGGTTGAGTAAGCATCTTTATATTTAAAATAAGAAACTGGGCATTAAAGTTTCCTATTCTGACTTCTAAACGAATGCTAAAAGTGTGACAACAAGACTGAATCACAGAATTGGATATGACTTTTCTGTGATGCAACTCAAAAATATACACTTCCTGCATTAAAATGTGCTATATTTGGTATACTTTGAGCTCCAACTTTTCCTCAGATAATCAGAACAAAGCAGGGGAATGAGAGGAAAAAGCCCTTTACTGTTGGATCAGCAGCAGCAGATTGACCACTTCCACTGCCACGTCTGTGTCCTTGTCCAGCACCATGCTGAGAATCCTTTCCTAAACACACACAGACATTTAGATATGCAGTGGCACATAAACTGAATACTGTTCAATCATGCCAACAGACATTCAGTAGATATGCATAATGCACCCACATCAACAGACATACATGCAGACACACGAGCCCCATCATTAGGCACTAAGCCATGGCATAAATACCATTTATCTGCTGCAGCACATGTGGCTTAGGAGGGTTTTTATATGTTTGAAAGGAGCTTATTAACCATCAGTAATTGGCAGCAATTAATGCACCCAGACATATGCCCAGACAAAGGATGAAACCATAACAACAAACAGGAATGGTGAAAAAAAATCCCTCAAAAGGGAAGAAAATACAGGGAGGAGGCAAAAAATACTGGGAGGGAAGACATAGACAGACAACAAAATAGAAACAATAGAAAAAGCTGAAACAATAGATTAAAAGCAGATGCTGAGACAGGCAGACAGTCAAGGGGGAGAAAGAAAAAAGGGAGACAAGAAGAATTAAATGGGCTGAGTCCAATCCAGAGGGATGCCTCACTTTAAATCTGCTGGTGAAAAGCTCCAGGCGCCCAATGAATTCCTTCTCCTGGTACAGACCCTGCAGGGCACGCACACACTGCAGACGCACTGGACTTTGCTGAGGGGGGGGAAAAAAACAAAGTATGGTAACACTCGTTCTATAACCTGAATACAGACTTGTGCTCAAGCCTGTACATGGAGTGAGTCTTCCTTTGTCTGTACATATTCTGCCATAGTGTCATATGTAGGAAGTCTACAAGAGCATGAACACCAAAATTAAAGGTTCTCATTGAGGAAAAAAGGAATTTCATATATACATATAATCACTTCTATCTCTACTGTTGGTTGCACTCAGTGACAAATGATGCTGTTTAATGTGAATAAAGGCATGACATTACAGGAAGTTTACTTCATGATGTCAGGGTTTTTAATATTCTCTCCTCCACCAGAGGGGAAAAAAAAAGCTGAGTTTAAGCTTAAAATACATACTTGTTTATAGAATGGTCAAAAAGGACAAGAAAATACCTAGACTTTGGTTACACAGGGTCATAGTGACTCTTTGCTATAACTATTTGTAGACAAATGGTGCTTACATGCAGTCACTCTTCCAAAAGACAGTGGACATACACTATTTTCTACTTTTTGTTCTCTCTGTGTGTATACCTTGTCATGCATGGTCCATCCCAGATATTTAAGGCATCCATCGTTAAGGAAGTCCTCAGGGTCCTTTTTCAACCAAAGGCCCAACTCTTCAATACACACTGCTCGGATGTCAGGCAACTGGTCCCGATAACGATGCACAAACACACCACGGAAAGTGGCATTCATCATTGAGGACAGCTCCTCTCTGTTTTCTCGCAACTACAACACACAAATATCAAACACAGCCACTCAGACAAAAACATACTGTACAGAAAGACTAAATAAACGAGTCACCCAGGACTCCAAGCCTGTCGGTATATTGATCTGCTGTGGTAACCATCTTTTGCTGAAGTGGACTTTTCCTAGAATAAATAGCAACCACCAGTCCTTACAGAACAAAAGGTGATAACTCGGATGATTATTAGATTAACATCGACACAAAACACTGTATAAATGCTACTTTACATATTTTACTATTCCTCACAGAGCATGCACTTCCTGTTGTCTCTGTACTTGCATAATTCAGAATTAACATGAGCAAGATAGGAAAAGTCAGCAAGCACATAATACAGTGTGAATGACATGCTCAAGTAATGCACACATATTTATTTTATTTTGAAAACTTTATTAGTTTAGTATGACAGCTAGGATAGGTTCTAGCAGTCAAGACCCTAAATTGGATAAGCGGAAGAGAATGGAAGGATGAATATTTTGTTAGTAAAATATACTATTTCAAACACGACAGCCATTAAACAACCTGTGCCCAAAAATGAAAAAAAAATGTTGGTATGGTGGTGCCAATAACCAAACTATTTTAATGGATATTTGCAACCAATATTCTTCCATTTCTTTTCCCTTTAGATATTTTTTCCGAAAACAGCTTTAACCTCATGATTTATGTGTTAATGAAAAAGTGTCTGTGTCTCTAAACTTTTGTGTGTATACATGTGTCACCTCCCTAACGTTGGTCTGCAGTTCCTCCAGTCTGTCAGAGGCTTTGTCGCGCGCCCTCTTGCTGTTTTCTGTGTCGTATTGCTGCTGGGTGGTCTGCAGCTGAACAGAAACTACTACAGCTACTTCCACCAACCCTGTCATCAACTTTATAGCTAACAGAGGAAAACATGGAGATAGAAAAGTCTATAAAGTACTTCTCAAACAACATATTATTGCAGAAGGTGTATGTACTTTTTATTGACAAGCACAAAAGTGCAAGTACATTCTTACCAAAAATCAAACCTGCCCAGACTAATCTCATTTTGGATATGCTGCTAAACCCTCTTATGTTTTATTATAAACATAAGAGGGTTACACTGTGAAAAAAAAAATTCCCAAGACAAACCTATTAACTAACACACTGCATTAGCAGATTAAAGGCACTGCATGTATCAAGTAAATTGCACTGACCACCCTCTCTCCAATCATGGCAAGAGTTCTGGTTAAAAACCATGCGGTTATAAGTGTTTGTATGTCTTTCTCTTTTTTATACACATGTGTCAGATCTCTCACCAAGCAGGGTACTGGTGTGTCTGAAGGCTCGGACCTGGGAGTCTGAGAGGCCGGTGAGCAGAGCCAGCAGGGAAGGGAAGAGGTATTCATCATAAACGAGGCTATTCCGACAGGAGCGCACAAGAACCCTAGCAAACTCACACAGGCCTGCTTTGAAACGCTTCAGCTGGGGTCCTGGAGCGCACAGAGGGTAGTTCACTGAGTCCTGGAAGAAGGGGGGGGGCAGGCAGAGAGACAAAGAGCTTTAAGCTTCTTATGCTATGCTTCATGTAGCTATCTGAAGCACAAACTTCTGGTTTGTTCTGCTAATGACAATTACATCAGTGGAAAACCAAAGTGATTAACTCATTAATGTGTCCATTTATCAGCATTAAATTTTAATGAGAGTTTTCCATCATGCTGTGCTCCAACCTTCAGATCACAATCTCTTGAGACATGAAGGCTATTAAAGTTTCTGAACTAATTCCAGAAGGATTATTTGTAGGGAGAGGACAGACAAAGACTATAAACTAGATTCAAACTTTCATTCCTCTAGGAACAAGCGTTATATTTTAAATACATTTTAACCAAACTATAGTGGAACCGTTTTCTCCACCTTTCCCTCACCTCATTGAACTCTTTGGTTAGGGTGCTGATGATCTCAGCATTTTGCATGCTGTCAAACATCTTTCTGGTAACAACACCTGGACATGAAAAAAAAGGATACAGCAAAGTTCCAGATTTGAAAATGAAGTAAAAAAAACCCCACCTCAGACAAACCTAATATTACAATACTTAGTATACTTCACCTATTAATAATTTCATCTACACGATTTCCTCTCATTTTCATTCCACTCTTACAAAATATCCGTTTTCTCGTCTCAACATTGCATCATTGGGTTACTAGCAGAAACGCTACTGATGACTAAGTCAAAATGTCACTCTCTAAAACTTTCACCCCCACCCCCTACTACCCATCTTCTTGCCTGCTTTTTAACCTCTGACCTTTGCATCCGCATGACTGAACAATGAAGTTGATGAGCACCAGCAGTCCCGCCTCTCGGCTCCGCTTGTAGCTGTCCAGCCACTCGTCTACCACCGTCTTAAGATTGACAGGGAGAAAGCAGCCAGTGAAAATGCTTCATTAAGATCAAAGAGCAGATACACACATTAAGAATATATCAGTCAAACAACATTATTGATTTCAGCATACAAAAAGCCACTAACACTGGCTTTTTATATGCTCTGCACTATAAGGCGGGGTCTTTATATTTTCTGGTTAAATCTATTAAATTCCACGTTTTACCAACAATTCTGTATAGCAGACACCCCTTCAGAGAAGTCATTCTCTTGATACTGGAAGTGTAACCTATTGTAAAGCAGTCAAATTTAACCGAGAACTGTGAAACCTTTTCAAAACATATTTCTTGAATATTTTCATATTTGCCAGAATTTCTAAATGTGCAATAATGAGCCTCCCCCCAGAGTTCCCATCTGCATTGTCTTGCAGCTCTACACTGTACTGACAGACTATTTATTACTGTATTTCTTTTGTTATGCGCCCTTTCTTTTGTAGTCTTTAACCAAAAGCAGCTATAGCAAGAACAATGCTTGGGATGGACAAGTGCTGTCAATCATTGACTACATGGTCCAGTGAGAACACCCATCTCTCTTAATGCATCAGAGTCACATCTGTAGGATCACATCAGTCAGCCACTGACAGCACATGATAACCCTTCATTGTCAGCTTGTTTCTCTTATAATTACACATGCCTCATTCAGCACCCCCTCCCTTCATGTGTTTATCTCTAAGCTACCTTCCCCCTTCCTGCCACACTCCTCTGCTTGAGGTTTGCTCACCACCATGGCACTCCTTCCAGAGCAGACAGCATCATAGATATCCTTTGCGCTGATAATCTGGCTCTCCTCGTTCATGCTCCTAACAGATCTAGCAGAGACCTGCTTAGATGTCCCCTGGGAGATAGCTTGTGGGGTAGAACCTGGAGGGGTGGGAACAGAGCCGCCACTGGGGCTGGACATCCCCTTCAATGCAGCATTACGCCTGGCTCTCTTGGGTGGCTTGAGATGAAAGAGATTTATTTAGGGATTTAAAATGCATTGGGCTTGTCATCTGAACTAGTAACATGCCAAAATAAAGTATATTAGACATCTATTATAGTATTGTTGTATTTTTGCTGATGACACAGTGATTACCAGTTTGGCCACAGAACCTGGAGCAAAGTATAGTGCATATCTGGATGATTTTTGTGCTTTACTTCAGTTAAACACCAAGAAAACCAAAGATTTATTTATTATTTAAACCAGGTAGTGGTAAGTGGTGACTGTACTGAATTTGTAAATGAATACAAATACTTAGGGATAGTGATTGATGAAAAACTATTATAGTATTCAAACAGAAGTGTCATTAAAAAAAAAAAAAAGATTACAATATATATACACTTCATGTGAAAGTGGAGTCATTTTGATGTAGACAGATATATATAGTTCTTTTTTATTGGTAATTTGCTGCGAGAACTAACTTTTAGTTTTACTGCCTGGTATTTTTCACTGTCAGAAGGTAATAGGAGCAAAGACCATAACATTGTAGACATGGGAGATAAGATTGCATGTTAGCAACAATACAGTCAACAAGTCAGCAACTTTGAGAAGGGTGGTGGAAAAGGGGTGAGGCACCATCAGTGATGGGCTACAGGCTCTTCATGGTGAATACACCATCAGAATGAACATCTAAAGCTCAGAGGTCTGTTATACTTTGTAGCATATTTCTAATGAAAAAGTCTAGGTGACATGATATCATGTGGATGCCACTTGTACATAGCTGTATTTGATTTTTGCTGCTGCTTCTGTTAACGTCTTTAATCTTGGTGAAAAACCCACTAGAAGGAGGTAACAATCTGACAAACTAGTATACTTTTAGCATCAGTTCAAAGCCTGGATAAATAGGGAGGATTGCGTCAAGGAAGGGCATCTGGACACCAAATGAGGATCATTAAGAATGTGGAGACAAAGTTTAAGAGGCAAGCTTGAAATAGTTTTGACATGTGCAGTGGAGAGATAATGGCTACACTGGACAAAGGATGCTGAATATGGAGCTGCCAGGCAGGAATAAAGAGCAAGACCACAGAGAAGGTTCACAGATATAATGAAGGAGGACATACAGAGGGCAGGTGTGACAGAGGAGGATGCTAGGGACAAGGTGAGATGGAGGAAGATGATGTGCTGTAGCAACCCCTAAAGTGACCAGCCAAGAGAAGAAAACTAATATCTGTGGCTGTGATGTATTTATTGTTCTAGTTTTATTTGTCTGACAGTCACCACATGACACAAATGGAAATGTAACACCCTACAACATTTGCAGCTATTGTGATGGCAGCTTTATCTTTTACAATCGCTAATACAAAAACGGCCAGTTATTTTAAAGAGAAAACAAAATCTACCTGATGCTTAGATGCTGCTGGTTTTCTTCGCTTTGTTCTTTTCATGGTGGCCTCATAGTCACTGCCTGAGTCAGAGAGGGACTCGAACTCCTCAGGACTAAAAGACAAAGGAAATAATTGACAAAAACCTTCAGCTTTACTTTGGTAAATGAAAGGTGATAAAAAAAAACAGGTAGGTATCATTTTGAAAAAGTAGAGTTACTATACTACCCTTAAGCTATTAGCTTCAATCAGACCACCCAGAGCATTAGTGGCAACTTTCAGAATGCTTTTTAATATGAACGCCTTTAGATTAGAGTTATTTAAATTGTCCTTAACCTTTTGGCATGTTAACGCAAAGTATGAGCATTACCTGTCCAAAGCTGAGCTTCTACTCGCCATTTTGGCTGAAGTAAGGTAACAGGCTCACTTTATTCCGTAAAAGAAGTGGAGGCTGTGAAGAAAGATACGAAATGAAGTTAGCAGCAAGCTAACAAGCAAGCTAAACTTCACTAGCCGGTTTGATAAACATTTACTAGACTTATGAAGCTTTGAAGACGCACTTAAAGTATTTCAAATGAAACTACTCAATAACCACCACTAGCAGATTAAGGATATAAGTTTACCACCTGATAATCTAGTTAGTGTTAAGTAATTTTCTGCCTTGGCTATCTTTCTTTCCTTGTAAGCTGCGAACCGCCGAAAGCCGCCGCTGTGGATGGTTACTAGAAGGTGATTGGTCCTAGCAGAAATGAACTCTATGTTCATTGGTCAATTCTTGTGCGTGGTTGCCTAGTGGTATTGGCATACAATTGAACCAGATAACACATCTCAATGAGTTGCAACCCTTTCACCTTGCAGCTAATTTACTCTTGTGTTCATATAGATAGTTTTTATTATTTATATTGTGTTCATAGGTTTCATGGTTGCATCTACAGCTTGTAGCACCCTGAGGTGGTTAACTGGTCCCTGCCCCGCCACCGCAGGATCCTCACCCCTCAGTTCCCAGTTGGTCCATTGTTCTGTGCTTGAAAGGCTTGTGACCAGCGTCAAAGCAGCCGGGGTGAAACACAACTTCTGGTCTTCACCTTCAAAATAAAACATTGACATTCCCATGTTAATCACATGAACTAACTCTAAAGCAGGGGTCTCAAACTCAAACTTAAATTACTACTTGGACTTTACTGTCCAAGTAGTAAAAAAACAAACAAACAAACAAACAAACAAACAAACAAACAAACAAACAAGCAAACAAGAAAATGTAGTGTTTGTTTTTTAAATTTTCAATTATTGTATAACAAGACAAAACTGCAAATGTGAACTCATTTCTTTTTATCACTCTTAACTAACTGAAGCCTTTCATCAAAAGACATAAGTGTACACATTAGTTTTCTTTACAAACAACTCAGTGAACTAATACAGCCAATCCCTCAACATGTTTGTACTCTTTGCTCATATTGCCTTCATATTAAATAATTTTTTGCTTTAAAAAAAAAATTATTTTAACATTACACTCAACAACAAACAACTCCTCTCTAACAAAAATAGTAACCTCAAGGGCCAAATTCCATTATATTTCTTCACGTCTATATATGGGCCACAAATAGGGTTCACGTGAGCAGCATGTTAAAAAAAAAAACTTTAATTTTTGTTTTAGGCCAGTAAAATCACTGCATGTGACATACATTACTTTAAATGTGAAGACAAACAAAAGTATGTTTCAAAAACATTTACATTTATTAATGGGCAGGCTGAGATATATGTAAAAATCAGTGCAACTTCAGTACAGTTAACATACATGCACATACATACATGTATACACAGAATGGATCTAGAAGTAAAACTAAAGTACTTCACTCTCTATGATCTTTAAGATCCAGAAATATTTTGTACATCTTCACTCTTGTTTTTAGTAATGCTGGCTTCATCTTAACAGGAACAGTAGTGTATGTTATTATTTGTCATTTATTATTATTTGCCTTTTCCCCTGTCACATGCTTGATGATCTATGGTATTCAAACCCCTACATTTCTCTAAATAACTTGTATGATTTGTGTGGCCCTTCATCTTGACATAGTGACACAACTAGCAATAAAAATATAACCTTTAAAACTCTGATCTTTCACATTGAGGCTGCATGCCAGGAAATTTACAATATTTGTCAGTTAGTTGTCCAACACTTGACTGACACTGCACACAATTGGGGCCAACTGCAGTTTTAAAATAGCTTACCTTTTAGGCACTGTCTGACAATGTGGGTTTGATGGAAGTGTGATTATATTAATCTGATACTGTTTTGAATTATTACAAAACAATAATGCAGACTGTCATATAACTATTATTAGATAATGTGCACTGTTGCTCTGGGAAAAGGGTACTAGCTGCCGGCACAACATTTTTATCCCTTGTCCAACATATTAGGGTAATAACCCACATGAATGGTGACTTATTGATGCATTCATAGTGAAATTCAGAGATGAACGACAGAACATCAGGTGAAATAACAGTTAATTACTACCAGTTATTGGAAAAACAAAAGACTAACGTATAAAGACTAACTTTAGCGTACATGTATGCTGATAAATCCTTTTTCAGCTGGTCCTTTTAGGAGTTGCAGCATCCTTTGTCCAACATATCCAACATCCCATCTCTACACATGTCCAAACTATCATAGCCTTGCCTCTCTAACTTTGTCTCCAAACTGCTCAACCTGAGCTGTCCCTCTGATGTACTTAGTTTAACCTTGTCTATTTCCGTCACTTCCACTGAAAATCTTAGCATCTTAAAATCAGCTCCCTCCAGCTTGGCCTCCTGTCTTTTTGTCAGCATTACCACCTCCAAACCATGAATCATAGCAGGTCTCACTAACATCTTATTAATTTTCTCTTTAACCCTTGATGCTGTCCTTCTGTCACAAATCATCCCTAACTCCTTTCCACATACCCCACCCCCTTCTCACTGTCTGTTGCTTGGCCCCAGGTATTTAAACTCAACCACCATCACTACCTCTGCTCCTTGCATCTTCACTGTCCCCTGTTCATTCATACACTTGTATTACTTTGTGCTCTTCTTTTTTTTTTTTTAAATCTCTTATGCATATATCAGGTTTTTTTTTTTTTTTCTCTTTTTTTGGCCTTTTGTTTTTTGTTGTTTTTTTTTTTTTTTGTGTGGTGTGTTTGTTTTGTGTTTTATTTTGGTTTTGTTTTGTGTTTTTTGTGTGTGTGTTGTGGTTGTTG
>VURO01051068.1:12408-30152 GCA_015108175.1 Pelvicachromis taeniatus | reverse complement strand
TCCCCTTTTTTTTTTTTTTTGCACTACTGTGGCACTTTTGCTTTAGTTATGTTGTTTATCTATTATAGACTACTACTTTTGCTGCTGCTGTAAAACTATTTCCCTTGTGGAATCAATAAAATATAAATCAGCATTGGGACTCTTTCTTTCAAATGCTCAAATGCTCAAAAATTACAATAAAAACATGTTTATACGGTTGTGTTTTTATGTCCTTACGTTAGTCTTTCTGGCTTGCTGCTCTTCCCGCTGTCCCGTCAACCACAACTAACGTCTCCCCTTTTATTTTGACAGCAGCCCTTCTTCCGGTATCACTCTGGTTACGTCCCGAGTGTTTGACGCAGTTTGCCTGTCAGATGATGCTAAGGCCGGGAGCACCTCATTCACACTCCCCGAGTATTTACGTACAACAGCGGGTCTCCCAGGAAGGACAAATTAAATGAACACGGCCGATGGAAACGCAGGCCTGTCTGTGATGTAAAAGCCCGGCCCGGATGTTCATTGCACTTATTGGGGGAAAACTATGACTGTTTCAAACGACTGACGATTTGGGATCCCGTTACTCCTTTCACTTTTGCGTGCATCTAAACCGGCTAGACATTCATTCATTTATAAGCTGCTGCCACCACAGTCTGGCTTCATCTGAACCCTTTACTGGAGTCTTTTTTTTTTCTTTTCTCTAAGTCCTACAGTGAGGATGGATACCAGGGTGTCTTTGCCCACTCATCGGCTGGTGGTACTTCTTTGCACGGCTGCTGTCCTTTTAGGGACCCGGAGCCCTTTGGCTTCAGCGGGGAGAAGCTGCTCGGACACCCGGCAGGTGTACTTGGAGAAGGGGTACAGCACAAGCACCGCTCCGCTGACTCAAATTTCTGGTAAGATTAATTTATTTCCGCTTTGCGGTATAGGAACAAACTATACAGTTCTCGGGACCCACACAGGACAGTCTGTAATGATATATATGGGGAAGGTTTAATTGTAAATTTTAGGGTAGGGTGCAGTTATGTCGCAGCAGAAATGTAGGCGCATCAGCATGGGATAAAAATAACATAATGCACATTAAGGTCAGTGTAAACTCTCTGCTCCGCACTGCAAGCATCTTTAAGGGAATATTGTAGCAGGAAATGTCCTATAAACACAAACGCAACAAATCTCTGTAGAAAAGTGATAAAGAAGTACAAGGTGGCTCCAAACTCACTAAAACGCCCCAGAGAGCCGTTGTAGAATCACCACGGTGAGTTTTTACCCCCCCAAGAGAAACAATGCAGTATGGTTTAAAACAAATTACACCCGCCTCCTCCTCCTCTCTGTGCGGTTTAAATAGGATGATTAAGGGGATGAGCAAATTGCCAACACCGGTGCAACAAAGAACCTCGCCCCTAATTAGTCTTTGCCTACTGGCTCACTGTTAAATCCCTTCATATACACCCATAGGCTCTGTTCACTGCTGATAATCTTATCCTGAGAATGAGAAGATTGGATGCGGATTACAAACACTTGGATTTTGAATAATTTGAAGTTGGTGATGGGGTAGAACAGAGGAGGAGGGGGTACAGGAAAGTGGGTTTTATATGTTAAATTGTTCCAAATAAAAATGTCTGACCACGTGAGGGTGCAAATGACAGAGTGAAGATGTAGCTTACTTCTTGGAGGTTTAGCTTTGCATGTAAATCAGTGAGCGGATGTGGTTGTTCCTCTCAGACACACATAGCGCTGCTTTTAAAAGGGATTGTGAATAAAATGTATGTTTGAAGTGTTTTTCCCCCCCTCCTCTTTCTTTCGAAGCAATTTAGGTTAGTGTGTGAGGCAACTGCAGAATTGATTTTTCTTTTTTTTTTGTGGGTGTGTGTGCATGTGTGTGTGTATGTTGGGCTATCACTGCCTGAGTCTTGGCTCACTGTCCCGTGGGCCAGGGGAGCAGATGGCCGGGAGAGTGAAGGATGAAGGGAGGCAGTTTAGCAATGGAAATAGAGGGATGAGAAAGGGCTAATAGTGAGAGACACAGGGAGAACAAAAGGGGCAGAGAGGAACATCGGCCAGGGTGGAGTTGGGAATCAGACTTTCGGCTCTATTAACAGGCGCAATATTCATGTTGAATGCAATATTGTAGAAACAAAGAATTCTAGCCTTTTGCATATTTTGAGTGCTCCCGTGTGTTATCCCTCCTCCTCCTGTGTGTGGTTTGCATATATCATTACCTCAGACATATCAAAGACCCAACCTGGGCTGACAAAGAAAGACAGATTGAAGTTGAATAATTCATGCATGGAAATTAAATTTTTTCTATCACGGCGTTATCTTTAATAAGATTTCCCCACTGAATGGACTGACAAGTAGAGGAATTGACTTAAAAAAAAAAAAAAAAAAATCTTTGACCTCCATAATGGAAATTGGCCTTGCTCTTAATAACACATTTTACTCATAAAAACAGCACAAAGTGCTTCACAAAACCAAGTTCATATTTAAAGTAGAAGCATATGATTACATATAGTTAACAAACCAAAGGGAATCGGATTTCTCACTATAGGTTTAACTGTGTGATCAATCTTTGCTTTCTCTTATGGCCTAGTTTTATGTTTGTTCTAGGTGAGCACCTGCGGCTCTGTCCTCAGGACTACACTTGCTGCTCCAGTCAGATGGAGGAGACACTGGCCCAGCAGAGTGAAAGGGACTTCCTCAAAGCAGTTTCAGACAACAGCCAGTTTCTTTTGACCACCTTTACCCAGAGACACCGCAGGTTTGACGGTAAGAGACTGACACTTTTGTAGCTGTCGTGTTTGTAATGGGAACATTGTTTGATTTGATTTGATTACTTTTGATACCATAGTTTGTGAAAAAAAGCCCTCCCCAAAATTAAACCAGTGAGTTTTAATTATAAAATTACCATCCTAATTTACTTCAGGTGATACTTCTGAGCTATTAAAATTATTGCTAAATGTTTGAAGCACAGCACAGCTCAGCATAATGGAGCTATATTAAAATGCTTGTTACTTATGTAATTTCAGCAACTGTGAGGCATTTTCATACAAGTGGCTACTCATTAGAGACTGATTATGGAACTAGTTACAAGTGAAGCAACCAGGACCAGGCTATCCTGCATTTTAGTCGCTAGCATTTTCTTTTTAGCTCTAAATAACATTTTCTATAATGCAGCTAAACCCCATATTTAACTGGAGAAAACCCCAGTTGAGGCCACCTATTAAAAATATATAACCTGCTTGCCTAAGCCGAATTAACCATGATTATGCTGCTAAGATTTTTCCTGGGTCATACATACATAGAATTCTTTATGAAGAAAAAGTTTCACTGGCTGGGTAGGATTAGTTTATAATGACTTATAAACTATTAACTTGCCTAAAGTTTTTGGAAAACCCAAATATGTTTAAAAGCGCTCTGTATCTGGGAGATTTTATCAGGCATCGTTTCAAATTGTGTGTCTACAGCTGCAGGTTTGTAGCAGCCACAGTACAGAGCTGAATTTACACTTTCTCCTCCTACCTGCAGTAGACTGCTATCACCCTTCCTCACACTTTTATATAATATATAATGATGAGTCATGTAAAGACGCTTAAGGAGTGGGAGACTGCATATGAGTCTTAAAGATGGATTTTAAATAGAGTACATTTTGTTAAGCCCATTTACCAGTGTGCATGATCTGAGCTGTTAATCTTTCAGGGAGGGGAGGAGGGTGAGGGAGCGCCTACATAGAAACCTGGCTGAGATATTGGAGAAAAGGAAGGTGGGTGAGCAGTTTGTATCTAATCGCTGCTTTTTCTGTCTCTGCACAGAGTTCTTCAGAGAGCTTATAGAGCTTTCAGAGAAGTCTATGAACCAGATGTTTACCAAGACCTATGGCCTGCTCTTCACCCAAAACGCACATGTCTTCCAAGAGCTTTTCCTGGAGCTTCGCAGATATTATTCTGGTTGGTTTTAACACTCTTTTGTCCACCTTGAGAGTCAGATAATTAATGTTTTTGGCAAAGCTATGTCAGCTAGGTTGGATCAGAGACATTATAAAAGAATTCAATTCAGTTCAGTTTTATTTATATAACACTAAATCACAACAGTTGCCTCAAGGTGCTCTATATTGTAAGGCAAAGATCCTACAATAAAGAACAAAGAAAACAGAGAACGCCCCAACAATCATATGACCCCCTATGAGCAAGTGGTTTGCTGACAGTGGGAAGGAAAATCTCCCTTTTAACAGGAAGATACCTCCAGCAGAACCAGGCTCGGGGAGGGGCGGCCATCTGCTGCGACTGGTTGGGGTAAGGGGAGGAAGACAGGACAGAGACATGCTGTGGAAGAGTCCCAGACATTATGAATAAGTAATTGGTAGTAAAAATATGTGTAAAAAATCATATGTTAATAAAACCCAAATGTGAGTGAAAAAGGCAACTAAAGAAGAAACACTTAATGCATCACTTGAATCCCCCAGGAGCCTATACCTATTGCATCATAACTAAAAGAGAAATTAAGGTCACCTGATACAACCCTAACTATATGCGTTATCAAAAAGGAAAGTTTTAACTGAATTTAGAAGTAGAAAATTATGGCTTTATGACATTCCTGCAGTTTAATGGTTAAAATTTTATTTGTGAAGAAAGTTATTCCTAGTTAACGTCAAAGGGATGCTTGCATCAACAGAGCTCTGACTTCTTGTCAGCCTGGCTACAGTGCTGAAAGAGAAACCTAAGGTTGTTCTTATTTTCTCTAATCAGTGATGAATAGCAAGATGTTCTAGCTTGATAGAGAGCTTTGTCATTAAGCTGCAAACTATTTTTCCAGGAAAAATGATGATCTAAATTAGTTCGACACAATTTCCTCTTCAGCTTATGAGTTATCTGCTTTAAGGTGTGCATTTGAGAGTTACAGCAGGAAGTCAAAAACTTCTGATTTGAGGCTGTCTTTTTTACAGGAGCTACAGTATTCAGAGTCGTATGCAGTGAAGAAGTAAAATAATTAACAAGATAATTGACCTCTGTGGGAGTAGAGTTCTGGTAGCTGCTCTGCTCTGTGTTGGCATAAGGCATAGAAGAAGATAACAGTGGATGAATTACATGCCTAAACGTAGTTACAGTGCTTTCATAAAGACATGTATTGTAATTATATCTATTCACCACTGCTGTGTAATCCATTATTGTAAACTTAAATGTAATTAGGAAATAATCAGACAAATTAATTTGAAGGAAATGCTGTTAAATGTTCAGTATTATGCTATATGTCAGAGCAAGATCTAGAATGTGAATAAAGAGGTGGGTGGGATATTTTACATTTTGAAAGAAGCCAACTGAGTCTAATAATAGATTAAATGCAGTGTTGAGGCTATCAGTTTTAGCATCTACATGGATGTTAAAATCACCCCCAATATTTATTTTTATCTAAATTTATCTGAGAATTCAGACAGAAACAATAGATAATAAGAAATAAGACTGGTTTTTGAGCTTTTCAGCAAGGGTGGGCAAGGCTAAGCATCAGAGTTTGAAATGAATTCAAACTCTGTCTGGGTCTTTGGTTGATTAACAAGCTGGAGTGTAAGATTGCTGCCATTTATTACAAGTGTCGTTCTTACTAAAGGAGGCCATAGCATAACTAAACATCTGGGATGAGCAGGAAAGTGCAGGAGGGACAGGTGAAAATGTCATGCTACTAGCTAGTTGGCTACAAGCTGAGTCAGCAAATCCGTAAAGACACAGTGAAGACACAAATTGGCTACAGAAAAACAACAGGAACAGGAAGTTATACTTTATTGAAGAGAGAGGCAACCCAGAGAAGGAGAATACCACAAATCAGCAAACTTTGTACGTTGTTTTTAGCCATTTTTTTTGGCAGTTCTACGCATGCAGTTTAAAATTAAATTTAGATAATCCTAGAAAGTAACTGCCCTGATAAGTGCACAGTAAGTGACCAAGTAAGTGCACAGGGTTGTCAGCCTGGATGCTGAGTGGACTTTGGTTGGCTCTGCCATATAAAACAAGGAGATTAGGGATGTAATGATGGTTTACTGATCTAAAACACAAATGGCAATCACTAGTTTCCAATCCAAACAACATAGAGGGAAAAATCCACGTTCTGTTCCACAGTGTTATAAACACACACTAATTTAAGTAACCTGCCTGGTTTATGTAGTCTACATTGGGCTCCAGCACCACCACGAGGAAAGAATAACTGCAGGGAAATGTTTAAAAAAGCTAATCTCTGTTTAAAGAAGTACAATAATTCCTTCCGAAACGGACATTTATGTATCGTTCAGACAGTCCACGTCCATGTTGTGGTAAATCAGCAGTTATGGACAGCAGTAAAAAATAGCATCATTGTCTTTTGAGGGGAACTGACATGCCAGGAAAAACTGGAGGAAAAAAAGGAGAGCGAAAATTGGATTCCCACAGATGCCAGACCATTTCTATTTTTGTTCCGGATCGCTCTGTTTTTGGCTTCACAGCCGCTCGCTGACTCTTCCATCTGCAGGCTGCTAAGTCAGCCTGTCCTTTTCTGCCAAACAGCATGTATGGCTAATTTAAGGCAGTATAGTAGACTACAGATTGGAGATTCACATGCTCATTCAGTACAATCACCCAAGCAGACAACACATTATGGATACTATTATGTTAAAAAGCAGAAAACATTTAGTATTGAGATTTATGTGGTCATTTAAAAAACTGTGTTCATTTATTAACCAGCAAGTTCTGGGTTAAGTTTTGTCCAGTTATATTTGATTTGATTGCAATATTTTTCACCAAAGTGAGACATACTACTTTGCTAGAATGTTATTTAAATAAGGAAAGAGTTACCGGTAGCTCTAAAATCTCCATCTTTTCCCGAAAACTATTATTTCTGAAATGTAGCAAAAAGTTATTAAGTGAGACATTTAAAGCAATGTCAATCAGACTTCTCCATAGCTTGTACTGTGTGTTTAGCGAAGGAGAAAACACTTTAGTAAAAGAATCAGGTATTTATACAAGTAATTTCTGTATTTTCCTTCATAAACCTTGGAATTTTAATGCACATACTTTAGCAGTCATTAGAATGCTGCACACATAAAGATCTGAGCATGGTTTCTTTGTCCTTTTAGCTGTTCAAATACTTCCCTAGTTACCAAAGTAATTTAGATGATGTTTTTTTTTATAGTTTAACATAGCTTTTATTTGAAGAAGATGAGGGAAATTCTTCTTTAGATACTCTCCATCAGCATCGTCGTGGTGAAATCCATCCTACTTGCTGTGACTCTTTTTCAAAGTATTTATCAGGAAAAAAAAACATATTCTAATATAATATTACTGTTATTCTCTTGTTCACAGGGGGGAGTGTGAGTCTGGGAGAGGTTCTGTCAGATTTCTGGTCCAGACTTGTGGAGCGGGTCTTCTCTCTGGTAAACCCCCAGTATCAGTTTAGTGAGGACTACCTAGAGTGTGTCAGCAAGCATGCTGAACAGCTGCAACCATTTGGGGATGTCCCTCGCAAACTTCGTGTACAAGTGTGTATATTGTAAAATCTACAGAGCTGATATATACTTTACATAGCATGATGGCAAAGGGTGACCCTAATTAGTTATATTTGGTTTGATATTCAGGTGTCGAGGGCTTTCATAGCAGCCAGAGCGTTATCTCAAGGGCTTGCTACTGGTCGGGACATTGTCAACAAAGCAACAAAGGCAAGTGGCTCTTATTCAGCATCTCCTCATGCTTATGTCAAACTGAATATTTAATCCAAGATGGCATTGATTATATTCTGTTGTCTAAAGCATACTGGCAAGATATTTTACCCTTTCATTATGTTTGTTGCAAAAACAAAATCATCTTGTTACCAGCCGGAAGTGAATCATTGTCCAGAAAAGTCCAAACTAAAGTGCTGGTCCTATAGTGTGAACTGGTAATTGAGTAAATTGGTTTTTCTAAGCGTAACTTTGAAGTTCTTGAGCTATGGTTGACTTTTGGAGCTGCAAATATGTAAAACCTCTTTGTTAAGCAGCTGCAGTAATGGTCACTGTTTTATTCTGTGCTTTGTTTTCTGTAGTTAACTGCAGATTCAGAGTGTGTGCGTGGCCTGATGCGTCAGTGGTACTGCCCACTGTGTCGAGGTATGCCCTCCGTGCGCCCCTGCCGCTCATTGTGCCTTAACGTGATGAAGGGCTGCTTAGCCAATCAGGCTGACCTGGACACCGAATGGAACAATTTCATTGGTGGGTGATGGAACATCTTTATATGTGATTTTATAGGTGATGGATGGTACATTTTCAAAAGCTAAAGCTTTTCAACAACATTAGTTTCAGCATCATTTTTAGATCCTTAAACATAGAAGAGTCAGCATCTAAATTACTTTTAACAGCATTTTGAACGATTATCATCACAATTAAACCAGACATCCTAAAAACTAGGATCCTTTCTTGTGCCCCTGCCACTCATTTACTTTCACATCCTTTTCCCTAATGAGTTCCTCCTCTATTAATCATTCATGCATCTCTGCTCCTTCACAATTGATCTGTCTTCCTGTGTTTCCCTTCTCGTTTCATCAAACCCATACATTCCCTCTATTATTTCCTTTTCATCTAGAGTGCTTCCTCTTACCTTTCATCACTCCATCCATGCCTGCTGAACTCAAACCATTTTACCCTCACGCAGCCTTTTGTCTGACCACCATTCTCCTCTCTTTTTCACGCTTCTCTTTATATTTTGACAGCTTGATTCTTTATCTTACTGAACACCCCCTAAAGAGATGTAAATCACACTCTTTTAGCTGTTTGGCCAGGGGGGAGATTCCAGACACAGGAACCACTGTCTTGACATTCATCAGGCTCTACAGAAGCCCACCTACACACAGTGTTTTCTTCTGTATATTACCTGAAAGTGAGAACTAAAGTCAAAGCAAACTTTATCACCCTACCATCTCTATGGTTTTCAGATGCTCTGTACCAGGTTTCAGAGAAGCTGGAGGGGCCTTTCAACATGGAGCTTGCAGCCGACTCTATCTCTGTCAAAGTGTCAGAGGCCATTATGCACATGCAGGAAAACAGTGTCAGCATCTCCAGCAAAGTAAGAAAGCACAGCAGGACATAAAAATGAAAACCAAAAAAGCGTTGTTATATTATTTTTTTTTATCGCTATCCCAGAGTTTGGCAATTGGAAATGAATCAAGTGAAATATTAACTGAATCTTTGAGAGGACATGCAAATGATCATCTTGGATCTTCAAGCAAAAGCTGCAATCTTAATTATTGTTTAATTTCATTTTTAATCTTTCTAATGAGACAGCATGCAGTAAAGATGAGAACACGATAGCCTCGGAGTATGATTAAAACATGGCAGACATCCCAGGAGTGAATCCACCAGAGAGACACCCACGTCTTGTTAGAAACAGAAAAGCTCCTGGTTTGTGTTGGTAGTGCTTTAAGGAACAGACAGCTCTCTGCTTTACAATCCAGCTTTGTATGACTGCACTCTAACAGGGTGTGACTGTTGAGGTCAGGGGGAGCTTTTTCAAAAGTGTTACATTGTTCTGTTGCAACATTGACTCTTTTCCCCAGAAATCCAAGGTCCCTGTTTTTTTTGTTTGTTTTTTTTTTTTATCTTTGATTCAAAACTTGAATCAAAGCTTCTTTTTTCTCTCAGAAGAAAGCACCAAGCCTTTTGCACTTATTCTTCAGGTGTTGTTAGAAGAAATTCTAAGAAATTACATATTAGTTTGAGAATATTCAGTTTTCTTGACACAGCAATAGAAGAATCTTAAAATATGTGTTATACAGCTGTTTAATTATACTGTTGTTGCTCTGTATCTCAGGTGTTCCAAGGCTGTGGAAACCCCAGACCAGCTCCAGCAAGGTCCAAACGCTCGCCCAAAGAGTCCGGGGGCAACAGGAGGCCTTTCCGCACCTACACTCCTGAAGAGAAACCCACCACTGCTGCAGGCACCAACCTGGATCGACTGGTAAGGAGCAAACAGCACGGTGACTCGGTACCATTAGAAATTCTTAATCTTGGGTTGTACTTACTTGTCAATAAAGGTAATAAAAGAAAAAAATCAGCTAAGGCCTAAAATGATTGTATTTCTGCTGTATTTGCCATTTGGTGCTTGGTAAGTACCATCCATTGGACTTTCAGTGCTCTTTCACTAAGAGAGACATTGAAACCAGATAAAAACCTTTGAAGTGGATCGAGAATGCTGTTGAGTGACAGTTTTTGGTGGGTTCATGATAAGTGGCACTTTTCACATGTTACAGTGAGTAATTTGGCACATTGTTGATACAGAAATAGATGCTACTTGTTTTAGTGGTGCACAATTTACCCTTTTTGTGTTGAGCATTCTTTAAATATATCAGGATAAAACTGTAAGAGTGTCACACATGTTTACCCTGCACATGAATTTGATTCAGATCCAAGGGGGAAAAAATGGGAAAAAATAACTCAGAGCGACTAATAACACAGAGCCCTGTGGTTAGAGCCCAGACAGCATTTCTAGTAGTGAGGTCTTGCAAGATAGAAATAAAAATAAAAAAGAGCTTAAGATCAGAACACAGACAAAGAGGGTATTAGGTATTTATATCTGTTTATAAGACTGAAAAGAAATGTCGTTTAAGAGCTGACCCAGAAGCAAAGCTGTATTAGGTTTTTACCTTTACCCAGCATCATCCCTGCAGCTTTCATAGAAAGATACTTTAAAACCATGTCTGAGTCATAGCCAGTTTCCTTCCACCTCCACACAGGTTACCGAGCTGAAAGAGCGACTGCGGCCCATGCGGGGCTTCTGGGTGTCCCTCCCACACACCATCTGCAACGATGAGAAGATTGCTGCCGACGTCACTAATGAGGACCGCTGCTGGAACGGGCAGACCCGGGGGAGGTGAGCGAGATCAGAGCAAAAGACTGCTGAGGGGAGGGTCTGTACAGGCGGAGGAGGAGGAGTGAGTGAGTGAGTGATGGTGCAGAGGTGGAAGGATGCAACAGATGGAACTGAGTTTATTTAATTATGCCACCGCCACTCACCCACATGTTCTCTACCTGGGTCTGCTTGTTTTGTGCGCACACCAATGAATCAAGCTCATTTGAAAAGAAACACTAGTGAGTGTGTTACACAGAAAGAGGGGAACTGATTGTCCACCTGAATCAGTCATCGTTTTATATAAAAGCACATCCATCTTTGGACTCAAACCATATGTGCTGGCTGTGCTATAATTATCTTATATTATCACATATACAATAAGTGATAATAACTGCGAAATGTCCTTTGGGCATTCCAGATTGTAACTTTAAAAATATATGGTGCAGCTTACTGTCTTGTAAGCAAAAAGCAATACATACGTTATTAAAAATTTAGTAAAGCTTGACATAAAACAAACCAATAGCTGCTGAAACATTGTGCTCTGTACCGAAAATGTCAGCCCAGTGGTCCAGGCAGCCACATGAAGCCAGAATCAGTAGGATTAATCCTCTGGTGACTGTTAGTGTCTGTACAAAATGTCACAGCAATCCATCAGATGATGCTGCTTCTATCTGGACTAAAGCAAGGGGACTGATTGGCCATAACCATCTCATTTCATCCCATTAAAGATTTGATTACAAAAGGTATCACTGCGCATTGAATAAACCTTTATTCTTCTTAAGAAGACTAAAGGTTAAATAGCAGAGAATAAGCTACTATGTATGTGAATGCCTCTTTGTGCATATGCTCAGGTACCTGCCAGATGTGACAGGTGACGGTTTGGTGAGCCAGATCAATAACCCTGAGGTGGAAGTGGATATTGCCCGTCCAGATGTGAGGACCAGGCAGCTGATCATGGAGCTGAGGGTGGTAACCAATAAACTGAGGCATGCTATGAGTGGACAGGACATGGACTTCATGGACAGTAAGTGTTCCTAAAATTTTGACTTGATATTCTTATATTTGCTCCATATATCAGATGAAAATGTGCTTTCTTTGTTTCAGGTGAGGAGGGAAGTGGCTCAGGAGGTGGAGATCATGGCGAACGATACAATGATGACTGGCCAGGTTATGGGCCTTACTCTCCACCCTACACCAAACCCTCAAACAACCCCGCCTCCAACCCTGCAAAGCCGCCTCGAGGCCGAGACAGAAACGGGTCCAAGTGGAACAGAAACAACGGGCAGGGACGGGTTCGATCTGCAGCTGGTCTGCTCCCTTTCTCCCTCTTTTCTTTGTTGCCTCTTCCTTTTGTGGTCACTGCCGCCACCATGTGGAGATAGCTGGTTATTAGCGTGTGGAGGTGAAGGGGAACAGTTCTGTCATGCTGGAGTCTAAAGCACATTATTCAGAAAATAATTGCCATTCCATTCGGTTACACCAGCATTAAAACAACAGTAAAAACAGGCAAATTCAGCAATAATCAAAGACCTGTTTACGGCACTAAATAAACACTGAATATTTTTCCTACTCCCCAAGCAACTAATGAGACATGACAACCCACTGATTATTACAAAAACACAACTTAAAAGTACCATCTTTTATTTTTTTTGTGTCATGTTTGACTGATTGGCGTTAGATGCTGAAGGGTGTGCAGTGCTGGAAGTCTAAAGGGGAACAAAGGAACAAACTTTTTAAGATCAAATGAATTGGCAGCGTGTGTTGGTGATGGCGGTGACCACTTGGTGGTCTGTGAGGTAGACATTAGCCACGCCCGTAATTACTATATCGTTTCAGTGAGCAGCTGATTTAATGTGAGAACATTTGTTTGCTGCTTCCCTCATTAAATTAAATTTAAATACATTTGGGTTCAGTTTAGCTATGGTTCATTTAATTCATTATTCTATCTTTTTAAAGCATTAAGATGAAGTTTTTTGAATGAAAACTCCATATTTTGGCTTGGAAGCATTTGAAAAAGGCAAAAGTGTGACTCTTGAAACCAAACAATGGGCTGATTTTGAATGTAAAAGCTCAAACCAAGTTGGGTTGCTTATATCGGTGTAATATATTGCTGTTTTTAATTTATTTGTAATATCATATTTTGCTGCATTATTATTTTTAGACAGTGTCTGTGTGTTTTCTTCTAATGTAAGTTTGTCTTTAAATTTCTCTGGTGGTGAAAAAAAGGGAAAAATCCAGTTGTATTAATACTTTTTTGTAAACCAGTCATTTTAAAATATTATCATATACATCAGGACACTTATTATCAACTGTAGTTGGCTGGCTTCTTTACTCCTAAACAAAGAGTGTTAAGGAGCATCATGTGCGAGTGTGTGTGTGCGCGTGTTTGTGTGATCGTTTTATAATGTTTGTTATATGTGCCGGTCTTGTTGAGAGGACGTTGGGACCTTTTTTAATAGTATGCTTTTGTACTTATCTTTCCGAAAAGCAACAAAAGTTGTTGAAAACAGTCAGAGAGCACACTATGTATTGTAACATTGGACTGAATGATTTCAGAGAGAAAAATGATGTCAGAACTTAGATGATGGTTCTTAATTTTCATGTGCTGTTTTGATGAAGACAAAATCTTTCAAGAGAAAGAATGTGAGAAGTAAAAAGATTCAAATTAAGATTAGTTTGACATTCTGGGAAGTATGCTCACTAAATGTAAAATGAGAAGTTTGAATAAGAAACCAACAAAAAGATGGATTCAGCAGCTGATTAGTTTAAAACAAAGCAACTAGCTTGGATCTGTTTTGAGATGAGAAAATCTAATATACATGTCAAATTTGCAAATGAACATACTTTGACTTGTTTGATTTGTGCAAAAACAGTTGATCATTTTACTCGGCTTACATGCTGATTGTTTATCGGCATGAAGAAATTGACAGATCAGCTAATAAAATTGCCATCGTTGCCAAGAAATAGACCAACATACACTTACCAGCCACTTCATAAAGTATATCAGTTCAGTTGTTGATGTAACTATCTACCTAGGTAGTCACATTACAGCAACTCAACTTATTTAGGTATGTAGACATGTTAAAGATGACCTGGTTAATTTCAAGCAGAGCAACAGAACAGGTAAGAACTGGTGTTTTAAGTGACTTTGAACATGGCATAGTTATTTATGTCAGATGGGCTGATCTGAGTATTTCAGAAACTGCTGAGTCACTGGGATTTTCCCACAAAACCACCTCGAGGGTTTACAGAGAACGGTTTGGCAAAGAGAAAATATGCAGTGAGTGGCAGTTCTCTGGGACAAAATGCTTTTTTGATGGCCTGAGGTCAGCGGAGAATGACGAGATGCATTCAATCTTGAATCAGATGGTCTACATTAGCAGAAGACCACAATGGGTGCCACTCCTTTCAGCTAAAAACGGGAAACTGAGGCTACAATTCACATGGACTGACCAAAATTGGATAATAGAAAGATTGCCTGGTCTGATGATCAGATGAAGATGGTTCAGTCAGAATTTGGTGAAAACAAGAACATAGAGCACCTTTGGGATGTGGTGGAACAAGAGACGTGCAGCTAAATAATCTGCAGCAACTGTGTGATGCTGTGATATTAATATGGACGAAAGTCTCTGAAGAATTTATCCAACACCTTTAAACTCTGTTACGAAGAATTAGGGCATCTCTGAAGGTCTTCTGAAGTTGTAACTTATGAAGTGGCTGGTGAGTGTATAACCTCAGTGTCAATTATGCACTTTACTTTCCAGCATCTGTAAAGTAACATTTTCTTAAACATTGTTCAGTATTGCATTTTAATTTGTGCTTTGCAAAGTGAAAGTTGACAGTGTTTCACTTTCTAGCCTTTATGCTAAGCTGCTTGCATTAGGTCCACCTTCAAAAAAAAAAAAGAAGAAGCAAATAAGGTTCCCAAAATGCTCAACTATTCCAGGAGACGGTGAAAGTGACTGAACAGAACAGCTGGGGGAGACCAGAGAATATAAGAGAATGTATAGATTCTGCAAAAGGACACTTAAGTTGAAGAGAAATTGTAAAATCCCATTTGCTTGTAACAGAATTACATCTACTAAGGTGGAAATATGCCTGTAAAATAGAAATATGACCTAGAGAAGGATTTGCTTTCATAATATATCCATTTTTGCACCAATTACCAACTGTTTCCAACTCCTTTAAAAAAACGCTCAGTGGATAACAGCAACTCTTTAATGAAATCATACCAAAAGGAATCAAAATCTCTGAGGACTGTTTCCAGCACCTCGTTGAACAAAATTCTGTATTACGACCGACAAGCGACGAATGCCAGCATGTGAAAGTGGATATGTTAATTTGAAATGAAAGCCTTCAACAACAGTAGGAACGGCGGCTAAGACTTCACTACACACAGCATTATATTGCACAAAGAAAATGAAAAAGTGTTTCACAGTATTTTAAAAGCAACAGTGTTTTAATCGTGTGCTGTCAGTGCTCAGCAGTCAGACAGGTCTGTGATGGCTGCAGCATTTCCAATAAATCTGAGGAAAGTTGTTCTTGAATCTGAACTCCCATCCATTCCTACAACTCATATTCCTTTATGGTGAAAGTATAGCACAACTTTTTTTTTTTCATGTTGTTGTAACAGTTTTTTGGTATCAAACAAGTGATATTTTTTGCTTCATTAAAAAACTGAAGAAAAACATGTTTATTCTTTAATTTAAAAAAAAAAAAGTTAATTATATTTAATAACAGCCAAAACGCAGAAATTAAACAACACATGCTTTAGTTACAGAGTATTTCCATGTTCAGGTTTAGATCATATGCACACGTCACCAACTCAACAAAAAAGAACTTTAATGACCTACAGGTGAAGAAAGAATGACACAAGAAGAGAAAGAGCAAGTGACCCAAAGTGGACTACAAAAAACAAAATCCAAAACAAGAAACAATATCACTAAGATAAGAACAGATACAAGAAGCTGGACAGGACAGACTGACAACTGACAAATGGAAAGAGAACTACTGGGTTATTTTTATGATGCTAATGTTTAATTCCTTTACTTCTATCTCAGCTCCTATAAATTCATGTTAGAGACTTTTCCTTTTTCTCTGATTTGTGCCTCATTGTCTCTTCTAGCCTCCTGCCTGTGATCTGGAAATCTCTATCAGTATACTGATACAGATACTTAGCTAGTATCTTTTTTCTGTGTGAGAGGGCAAAACTTACCTCAGTGAAACACAAGAAAACAAAATGCATAAGTACGAACAGACAAAGATCTGCAGGTAGTGCAATTGGTGCAGTTTATGTTGTGAAGTAGAGCCTGAAATTACCTACCGTATATCTTAGTAGCCTGTCCTGTTTAAATGACGGTTTCTAATAAATGCCGGTTTGAAAACATGTCACAACAAAAAGACGCCGGTCTCCAATAGTAGCTGGGTGACCTTTGACCCGGAAGTCCCTCCGCGCTGTCTTCTTCTTCTTCTTTTTAAATTTTATTGGCGGTTGGCAAACAACTGAACGGCGTCACCAACTGGTATGGAGTGTGACTGGAACATGGCTAAAAAAACCCCAAAAACCTCCGTGCTGTCCTGTCTCATCACTCGGCCAGCTGTTTCCAATCTGCCGTCATCTACGACCTGTGATTTTCTGGTCTTTTACTTCCTCTTGAGGAGAGTCAGGCGGAGAGAAGTTTCAGGGAGCACCACTCGTGCACTAGGCTACCACAGACTAGACACTCGGGAGCAAAGGAGGAGCACAATTGGGAACTGCATTATTTGTGAACTGTTGGAATACGTTTTGGAGCACTGTAAGTAAACCCACTGTCTTTTCACCTCAGTCTAAAAACCGCACCTGGGTCCTCTTTCCCTCTCACTTCCGCTACAATTCCGAGAAGTGAATAAAAGCCGTTCTCCAATAACCGCCGGTCTCTTTTAAACGCCGGGCCGGCCAAATAATTTTTTGAGTAAACGCCCGGGCTACAATTGGAAGATATACGGTATTTAATTTCAAAGAGGACAAAATGAACCATAATGAACCACAGAAACAAAACACTCAAGTGCAGGAGCTTCAATTGAGAGCACACAGGTGTCTCCTTTATGGGAGCTAAACATTACAACATGCAAATAAATTGGGTTGACAAAACAAAAACCAAAAGGATAAAACAATAAATTCTAACACATCATAAAATTATCAGATAATTCTGTGCTAATAGTGGAAAATATAAAACAGCAGCTCACTATTGAAGCCTCTGTGTTGCCAGGTCATTGCACCTCTTAAACCTTCAAGGTGTCCTTAAGGTTTGCCCTTTAGCCATTAAGCGGTGCTGTCTCTGTGTTTGGATCTCCATTATGTGAAAACTTCTTCTCATGATCAATGCCGTGGATGTACCCACGCTTACAAGAAGAAGTGATGACAAGGGTCAGTATGGCACTACATTTACTGAGATAGTTCACAGACAAGTTTTTAAAAAGTAAATGAATTCATAAAAAATAGTACATAACTGTTTCGGTTGTTCATTTTACATTTAAAAATCATCTCATCTATGCCACATTTAAGTGCTTTCTGATCAGTAGATTGAATTTTGCATTTTCTATGCAAGGTATTCATAATTTAGGAGAAATGCTAAGAGTAAGGTGCAGCTTAAATTCTTACGACAGCTGGAAAAAACAAACTGCTTTTACTGCTATTTTGGAAGACCACTGAGAGACTGATTTGACACTATTGATCCTATATTAAAAAAATGGTAAATGGCCTGCATTTGTATAGCACTTTACTTAGTCCCTAAGGACACCAAAGCGCTTTACACTACATTCAGTCATTCACCCATTGGTGATGGCAAGCTACATTGTAGCCACAGCTGCCCTGGGGCGCACTGACAGAGGCGAGGCTGCCGGACACTGGCGCCACCGGGCCCTCTGACCATCACCAGTAGGCAAGGATACTTGTAG
>VURO01051068.1:0-12388 GCA_015108175.1 Pelvicachromis taeniatus | reverse complement strand
GTAGGCAAGGATACTTGTAGACTGGCGGAGCCTGGGAGCCTGGGATTGAACCACCGACCTTCTGGTGAGGAGGTGACCCGCTCTACCACCTGAGCTACAGCCCACAGAAGTGTATATATACTTCTGTGGAGGAGAGTATATACTCTATTCCTTTATATACTCTATATACTCTATTCCTATTACTTTCAGCTTAATGAACTTTTAAAACAACATTTTACAGGTATTCTGTATTTCTTGTTACCTTCCACAGTATGAAGCCAAAAAAGGCCAACAGCAGCAGCAAAGACACGACGGTCAGGAAGATTATCCACCATGAAACTTTGACCAGGAATTCAGTCTTTCTCTCAAGGAACACTGTCAATTTAGCCTGTGGACATTAAAATAATAATAATAATGATGTGCAGACCCAAAGCAACTAGTATGTGTTCAGATCCAGCTGTGGCTTTCTGTTCATCTTAGACTGTTACAAAGATGATTTTAATGTAATTGTTATAGTACACTGTTCTCAAAAGGTAGCTGTATTGTAAAGCAACTGCTTGTGTGAATAATTAAATAAAATCTGTCTTAAAAAAACAAAAAACTAACTAACCTAAAAAACCCCACTTTACCTTGGTCCTGAGCTTGTCTGGTTTAAGTCCAATGTTCTCTGGAGCGTTGGTTAGAGTCAGAGTCGCATCAACAACAATGAGAAGATAGTTTACAGAGCTGTAATCCTAAATGGAAGAGGAAAACTGAATAAGATACTGCTGGCACGCTACTAAGTGAGGATGGAAATTGGTAATAGGGTGAGAAACAAGTCCATGTGAATATTTTGTAGAAATAAGAACCTACACTGAATTATTATTTAATGACCATAAAGGTTTCTAATGGATTTAATTTGTTCTTAATAATTAGTCTAGTCACCAGATATCACAGTTGTCTAAAATGATCAAAGGCATTGCATTCACTTCTCTCGTAGTAAAACACTTTGTTTCTTAAGTAGGCTATATTCTTGCCTTTCTTTGCCTACTTTGTTGGTAATTTTTAGTGTTTAGTGTTATTTTACAAGATGAACAACACTACAAGAAACATTTTACCTTTTCATATATATTCATGAAGAAATGTACCTACTTTGCATTTATACTTTAAGTAAATTTAGACTCACCAATTAAACTAAGAAGTGAGCTGAAACAGAGAACCCAGGGGAAACTTTACACAGAAAGGCCAAAGACCATGAATTCTGAGCCTAGTATTTTCTACTGCGAGTCCACTACATCACTAAACACTACAACACTGTGTCATCTCTGGAAATAGAAGTTTCTATATGTGCTACAATCTACACCAGCTAGTGGCTAATTTTGTTAGTATTCCTATTAGTGTGGGGCTTGTACAGCAATATGGCTCGGTCCCTGAGAACAGCTACCTGCTGTGGCTGTACACACTGCAATAACACTTTTCAGAAATGGAGCACCTCTGCCAAAGTGGCGTTCCAAAGGCGAGAATGTAGAAGAATCCATGCAGTACTGTCCAGACCCAGCAGAGGGCAGCGTATCTCCACACAATTCAGTCCATCTGAGCAGGTCTGAAGAGAAGACAACAGCCTTCAGGTGCGCATTTTCATCAGTCTCATTTTATATAAAGTATCAGTTCAGCAGTAAAATCAATCTGCTGCAACCTTTTAATTTATTATAATGAATGTTTAGTTTTTACTGAAAGTATTATTCTCCTACCAGTGTTTTATATTTTCTTTTTGTTGGAAGAAATGTGAATCCATCAGTAGAGAGGGCTTTATGTTCAGCTTCACGTCTTTTTCTTGGTGTATCGTGCCAGCCCTTGGTATCAGACATGATCTAGTTAGATGTATTTGTCGTTAAAGCATTTGAACAATGACAGGAATTACTTACCTTTACACGTTTAAGTGGATTGACTTCATCTACAGGTGAACAAGGGACAGAGTGCACACCGTCTTTGGTGATGTGAGTCAAGTAGAGAAGCCACTTTCCTACAGAGGTCTCCTTTGGCCAGTAGATGCTCAGTGATGCATTTGCGAAATGCTTCAGTGGTCTGCCCAAATTTGT
This sequence comes from Pelvicachromis taeniatus, assembly GCA_015108175.1. Taxonomy (NCBI): domain Eukaryota; kingdom Metazoa; phylum Chordata; class Actinopteri; order Cichliformes; family Cichlidae; genus Pelvicachromis; species Pelvicachromis taeniatus. The sequence goes on along the minus strand of VURO01051068.1, from coordinate 10,331 downwards.
TATCTATTAGAAAAAATAACACGTTTTTTTGGACCCATTGGCAAAAACTGAGCAGCAGGATTCATTTAACATTTAGAACCAAACATCACCTTACCCTAAATTCATACTGAACTGAGTTTCCTATTTGATCCACAGAGCTTATTGCACTTTCGCCCTTCACAATGTCACCAATTGACACCTGAGAAGGTCTAGCGAGTCTGATGAAGAATCACATGATATAATATTAGTCATTTTTAAATCCTTCAAGCTTTAATGTAAAGGAGAACTCACCCGTTTACTTGCAACTGCAGCTCAAAAACAACTTTGGCAAAGGCCTGTATTGGCTGTATGGTCTGCTCACTCGTCCTACATCACAGGAAGAACCAAGATTATTTGGAAATGATTATTTTTGCTTACTTCAAATTATTTACTGATCACTGATTAGTAACATATTCCATTCAGATCAGCATACTTACGTTTCCAGCTGTAAAGTGATGTTAATTGATTTTGTGCTCAACGTGAGGCCAGAAGTTGTGAGCATGACATAAAACGTTACCTGAAAGGAACAAAGTAACAATCACACTTGTAAATAGTGACGCCCGTGTGGAAGAAACTGAGCATCGCTACTCACTTCACCATCTCTTTGGAGTGGATTTCCCAGCTCACAGGCAATTGGCATCCTGTTGTCTGCACAACTCACTTGTTTTTCCTGAGAGTCCTGGGAGAAGACATCAAATTTTGGAGCACATTACATATCATTAATATATTCCAATATATTAACCTTTTTGTCCACCACATTTTAGAGTAAAAAAACAAGTAGGAAATCAAAGTTGGAATCTAAAAGTGAAGCACAAGTAACAGCATATGGAAGTAAAAAATAGGATTTAACAAGGGAAAAACGCATATGCACAGAGGGCTGATTATTTAATGAAATGCAGGTGGGAACAATAAAGCTAGAAACAGAAACCAGCTTTTCTGTACTCACTGCAGTGGACGAAGAGGAAGAGTAGCGCACTATGTCTGGTAGTGTAATGGCCAAACGACTCTGGTGGGCATCGTCCCCGTTTTTGTTAGTCACAGTGATCTCCAAAGCTATGTCTTCATCTGATGGAGTGATGGCTGCAATACCATCCTCTCTAAAGGAGTGACAGTAAAAGTTCATGCAGCTTAAGCTGAGGGGGTTGCATGTTTTGGTTTACCAGAAAAAAAAAAATTACTTAATTTTTTAACTTTGATATTTTAGTTTACCTGGCCAGTGATTTGAAAACATCTTGACCGTCTTGTGAATTTTTGGAACAGAACTTATACTGTAAGTGCAGGTTACTTTGGCAAATGTTGTCACTGCCACAGCCTCTATTTATTAGAACGATCTGTTAACAAAGAAAATAAACTTTTCTCTAATAAAGCTTGAACCGGGTTGCAGGATCTGTTCATATCGGTCACATCAAGAGAATTAAAGAATTTCATTCATGCAATTTCAATAATACCAGTATACAGAAAAGTATAGTCAAGAATATATTAGAGTAAAAAAATATTTAACCATTAACCTGGGAGATCCTCTATTGACGTAGGATAAAATGTAATGGTTAAGAAGTCATTTGAATGAGTGACAAAATGTTTCTCCCACTGACAACGCAACGTCCAGATGAACAGACTCAACCTTTTTGGGATCCTTTCATTCGTATTTTGATTTTTCACTAAATGCACATGCAGGCGTAAATTGTAAAAATTTGAGCTCATTCAAAAAAATGTACTCTCTAAGGCCTCATACACTTAGAAAAGTTTAATAGTTTTGATTAGAACTGCACATAAACTCATTTCTACCTCTGAGGACGTGGTCTTCTGCTGGTAGAGGTTGAGGACAGGAGTAACACTGAGCTGATCCGCACTAGCGCTGGTTGTCTGGCTGGAGCTCAGAGACACAGTGACAGAAATGGGGATATTTTGCAGCTTGTTCCTGACATTTCTCTGGAACAAAAGAGCTTTGCTGTGATTTGTTGTGAATTTTTTTTCTACCCTCAAGGTTTTGTATAACACTTTATCAAATGACAAATATTATAAGTCTCTGAAAATTGTACTACATTTTAAACACAAGTCCAATATAACTAAGTGAAGTAAAACTGTTAAAAATCAAGCAGCGTTATGAGACCATGTGTCTTCTAACGAACTGAAACTTTACCAAAAGCCGGAGCATAGTTTTGAGACAGGTCTTTCTCCCTTGACCAGACAGCTCCAGCTTTCCTTGAGATGAATCCATAAAGTTGACCCTGACTCTTGATTTTTTCATCTCATAATCAGCATTAAAAGTGTAGTTGAGCACTGTAATATAGATAAGTACATCCGACAGTTTAGAAACAATTGACTCCGGTTAACATAATATTAGTACTACTGTAAAAAGCTGATCATAGTGCACCCATATATATGTACAGCAACATGTACCTAATGTTGCACAGTTACTCAGTACAACTTATGACCAATTTCTTTAAATGCGAAATGCAAACTAGAGCAGGCACAGGAAAGTTTCATCCCAAGACTTTCTTGGCAACATTGTTATTAACCTCTGAACCATATTAGCACCAATAAACATGACAAAAAGAGAACGAATGTATCAGAGTGCATTAATTTTTTCCAATTAACTTTAATAGTCTATGAACAATAAAATCTTAAAGATATTCTTTTGTATTTGATCAAACTCCTGATATTTTACCATAAAATCTAGGATAAATAGTACAAATGTGTACCTTTTATAGCCTGGGAACATATTTGTATTCTTCTAGTCCTCAAAATTGTTCACATAATAGGCACTATAATCAGCACTTACTATACCCCTATTTTAAGACCATGGAATTAAAGAATACTGAAGGGAGGAAACTTACTCAGCTTAGGGTTAAACGACTCGGGATGTGCTGTGTAGGTAAAACATGCTTCCACTGCAAAATAACTTGAAGTTTTGTGCAGACATGTTGGATTAAAACCCAATAACTTTGCAAATAAAGCATATTATAATTTGTGTTTTTAAATATCTTACCATGTTTGCTCATCACATCGTTCCTTTGCAATGTCTATTTCATTTGGTGCAATCTTAAGGGAGGTGCTGACGGTGACCACTGGCCTCGCTCTGCAACATACATGAGAAAGAATTTAGCTACTTTGAGACTTTCTATGCCTTCATATTCATGGAATCAAAACCAGAGAGGAATTTAAATGTAAAAAATTCATGTAGTGATTTGAGGATTTGAAGTTGTTCTGCCAGAAAGTGAACCATTAATAAATTAGTGTTCATGTATTCATACAGCATATTTGTTTTAAAAAGGTAAATCAATATCATTAAAATTAAATAACCAGAAACTACAATTATAAAATATGTTCACTGAAAAAAATCTGAGCTCGGGGGGTAGTTTCTATCTAGCAGAATAAATACAAAAAAATTACATAAAATTAAACTTCAAGTATTGATAAAATAAAGAATATTAAGTGTTGGGATGCATTTATCACTGGTTAGTTTTTATCTTGTGCTTATGCAGTAACTGTATATACACCTGAAAACAAAAATGGAATCTGAGAGAGATCCAACAGCCAAGTCAGGATACTGATTATCATCCACATCCAGGTTACCAGTTAGAGAATATCCAAACAGTTTCACTTTCTTTGATTCTGCTGAAATTATCTATAAAAAAGAAAAAAAAAGTATAAGCTATTAAGTTTTTTTGTATTGTAAATGTTCATATTATTGAATTAAATTGAATTAAAGAAGCTCAGCAAATTCACCTGCGCAGGCTTTCTGTTGACACCGTCTGGAGAGCCATAATAAAGGTATACAAGTCCAGAGCCCTCATACGGTGCCCCCACTGCAATATCTGTCAACACAGGTAAACACTAATACAAAATCATGGTGACAACACAAACACAACAAAAATGCCTTTAAAGAGTACCTACAATAGTGGATCCTCTTTTTTTTTTAACATCCTCTTTTTTAACATGGCTAAAATTTCAAATAATTAGATCAGTGCATTTGAAAGTCATCTCTGTGAGCCAAGACTGAAGCGTCAGACTGCTCTAGCCAATGGCTTTTTTTCTACTCTTGGGTCTATATGATGTCAAAGAGAGTGGCTATCCTTCATATTGTCATTTCAGGCACACAGCTCTGGCTGTGAGCATAGAATCAGTGCAGCGTAGTAGGATATTTTTCAATCATGCAAAGGCAAGTTAGAAGAGTCCAAACTAGAAATTAACATCTCCATAAATGACATTTACATTGGCGTATACTCCATGCATCATTTGTATCTTTTAATTCCTGTTGTTCCTTAAACTGAAACACTGATAATTGCTTTGAGAAGATATGAGACATCCTATCTGTTACAAATTTAAAGTCCACTTCATAAGCAATAAAACACTCCCACTGTGTGCTGAGGATGAGTGTGGTTTATTATCTTTGTGTATTTTATGACTTTTGGGGTTTCCTACCACAGCATAACTCGATGTGGTTTACCCAGTAGCAAATGTGGTTGTGGCAGGTAATGTTATCTGTTGTTATTTAGTCACTTTTTCATATCCTGTAAATGTAGTTAAAATGTTACAACCTCCATAATGATCTTGATTGATGTCTCCTATATTTTCTACTGCAAGGCCAAACATGGAGTCTTTACGTCCAAGAAGTTGGACTGGAACAATATTCTTCCAGTTTCTTCCCTTGTTATTGAAATAGATGTAGACTGCTCCTCCAATCTCGCCATCTTTGACAAAGAACTGCGGTGCTCCCACAGCGAGGTCATCCCACCTGCATGTAGCAAAAGTACACAATATAAAACCAATTACTATGAATACTTCTGAATAGTAGTAGACTGTGTACTTCCTAATCTGTGATGAAGATTGTGTATCTGAGTGTAAAATTCACAATGTTAGCATGACAGCTCTCTGAATTTAGAGATCTGATCCATATTGTGAAAGAGAAATCTGTAATCCCTTTCATTAAAAGCATATTGGCTTAGATATTTAGATTGAACACTTGAGTTTATTTTAATCTGAAATGAATTCTAGTGAAAATTAAATACAAGGAACCATGAACATGGGAGGTTGTCATCATGAAATTTTAAGATAGATGGGTTGGATGAACCAACCAATAAAAATAATTAGTGTGCCACCTCCTAAGGCTATACAGAAAGCAAATAAAAAACCTAAAAATGTAATAGCTGTGATTTAATGGACATAATCTTCAACCTACCCATCACCGTTGAGATCCACCACTGCCAAATCATAGCCAAAAGAGGAGGCCAGGCCTGGTCCAGAGAGGACCAGCTCCACAGACAGATTTCTCTGTGCCACAGGGTCTGCCTTCAGAAATGCCACCTGTCCACTGTAACTTCCTCTGGGTGCTCCTGATACGATCGTCAGCTCGCCCTTCCTGATGAGGGCCATTCCGGAGTCAATGGAGAATCCTGGATAATACAGGATGAAGCTGTTTCACTGTAATGTTTCACTTCATCAGAGTTTTATCCATTGAAACCACTAAAATTTACATCTTAATTTTAACATTTGCTTGGCCATTAATCAGTATTCAAGAGAGAAGAAACTGACCCAGGTAGCTGTTTGATTGAAGAGGAATGAGTTTTGGGTTAAAATCGTCAATGTTTCCAGTCTCGCGAGCATCCTCACTGTAGATGTCCAGATTGTCCAAAACCTCCATTCTTACTATTCCTGTGAGCAGGATCATTTGCGTGAAAACAAGATGAAACATAAAAAAAAAACATGAATAAGTGAATATATTTGATCAAACACGTCACCTGCTAAGTTTGAATGTACCTTTCCACTGATAAGCTCCTGGTGCTCCAAATAAGAGGGATACGTTATCCTTTGCAAAAGATGCTCCATGACCCTGCTGGCAGTAGGCAAACCACTCGTGGTCCTTTTGACGTCTTGTTAAGTGTTCTCTATCACAAACGACCCTCCGCCAGCTCCTTTCCTCTTCCCCCACCTTCAGGTCGTCTCCCAAGAGGTAGCACTGACCCGTCAGTAGGTGAGGAACGTAAAGAACTGGGGTTGTGTCCCTGTGCTGATAGTGATGCGCACAAGTCTAAAAGGGAAGAAGGCTAGATTTTTAAAAAGGTGTTGACTTTCTTAAAATTTCCTTTAAAATCTTATTGCATTCCTTACCATTACATTTTTACCAGGACCTTGACTCGTGACTCTAACTCCCATCCACTGGTTATTTATGCCTTTACTATCGAGGAACTCTGTAAAATCAGAAAGTTGAGCTCACTCTGTTACTGTTTACTTGAGAGAAGGTTTTATGATTACTTCCCAGAACAGATTTCCATTAAATGAGTTATATCAGCAAAATAAATATACTTTGCTGCTTAAGTCCCAAAACCCTTACCTTTTGCTCAAAGCATTAGAGATAAATTCTACACATATCTTGTTTTTATCTTGCACTAAAAGTGCTTTAGTAAATATTGACAATGAAATTATAGCAATTGTTGGTGTGTGTTTTCTTTTCTTTTTCTTATTTACACTTGGGCACAATTTTAAGTTGTTATATGATATTGAACTATTAAAAAGGATTTTAAATTAATAACTTTGCTGTACAATGTTTTGGGTCGGTGCGTTATAAATACACACTCACTGGTCCCTTCATTCCTTTTACCTTGCTTGTACCAGGTTACACTCCGTTTTGCCTTCAAACCTGCCTTTGTGCCATTCTGCCATTGTGGGATATATTGTGCAAAGTACTGGGAATATTTCTTGCATACTTTGGGCCACATGATAGCATCACTCAAAAATTGCAGATTAGTCAGCTGCACTCAGTGCAGTCTTTTTGCTTCTGCTTCTGTATATTGTGCATTTAGAGCTGCTCCTATGCAGAACTTGGTTGTTTTCAGTCATTACTGGCTCTGGTGGAATATCTGAGAATGCACTCAACCAAATCATGCCTGTCTTTATAACTTGAATTTGTCTCTAGCACGTGCACCTCTCTCACTCTGGCCACTATTATCCTTGAAGCAAAAAAGCCTGCTGTTTACCTGGACTTCCACTTTCACACCTGCACTTCCATCAAAGATTTTCTTGCAAACCATCTACAAAATGCTTAGTCACCACCTGTCTTTCACCATCCTACTTCGCACTAATCCGTGGCCATCACCTGTTTGACATTCTGTCCTCAGGCAGACACCACATGTCACTGTGGACCAACAATTCATAGACAGTTTCTACGCTAACACAGTGACCACTCTCAATCAGCATGCAAAATGATCAGTTGCTGTCCAATATCAAACACACTCTCAGAATTATTATATTTTATGTTACATTTTACTTTCATGGCAATAACTTTGATGCATAGAATAGCTGTAGACTGGGAAATCATTTGATTCTAATTCCACCTATGTCTTTTATATTGTGTGCATGTGGTTCTTTGTGGTTTGCTTAATGTAATTTTATTTAAACAAATGCATGTGTATGACAAGCAAGAGTGGCACTCCCAATCTGACTGTATTTAATATACAATCACAATCACTTTATCTATCCAACTTTATTTATTCTATTCTATTATTTGAGATACTGTTCCCATTGTGTCAGCAAAAAACGGTGGCTATTCTCTCAGAGAACTTCTGCTCACTAGATATTTTCTCTGTTTCAGACTATACACATTAAATAAAAAGAGATGGTTGTGTTGGTAGATCCCAGTAGCTCAGAAGTTTCTATCAATAGCCATTCTCCATTATCATGCTTGGTTTAAACTTCATCAGGTCATCTTTACTGACATAAATGTCTTGAGATGCTGACATGTGATTAACTGATTAGATATTTATGTTAAAAAGCAGGTAAACAGGTGTACCTAATAAAGTGACCAGTGAGTTGATATTACATTGTTCATTACAATGCAATGCCTAAGACAAATCTACACAGCTTGTGAGATGCTCAGTGTGGTTGGCTGCTCATTACTCTTTTGTAAAATTATGCTTATTTCATTAAAAGATGTGATTAAAAAGAAAAACACACAGAAACCTAAACCATGACACGGGAAATGCATTCTTAATTGTACTTAAACACTTACAAACTCTCTACCATAAAACAATGATAAATGTAGCTTCAGACAAAGCACACAAACCTTTATCATCAAACTCAATGGGCTGACAGCTCTCAGATGCTGTAGTCAGATCACACTTGTAAACAACTCCTGTAACATTCACTTGGTTCTGATGCTTTGCTCGTGGAGCTCCTACCAGCAATCTGGAGGAAAATACCAAGCAGTAAGACAAAGACTTGATTCATCACCAACTTACATTGTTTTTGCTTTAACTTACAGGTTCTTTCTGGAAGGTTTGAGCTGTTGGTGGAAGGCAACAGAAAATCCAAACAGGCTGCCTGGATCTCCATTTCTCTGCAGTACATTCTCTGTGTCCAGGTTGAAAGCTGTAACATTAGAGGTATGGAAATGCCATATGGTCCAAAGACACACCATATGCCATTGCTTTGCCATGGTGTTTAAATTAAAAACTGTATACTTTGCTCATTCTCTTGCTGTGCTCTTGAAATGCAGAGTGGAGCGTAAGCCCTCTTAGAAAAGGGATTGGTCCTAGCAGGTGCTGACTGGCTCATTGTAGACGCAGACAAACAAGGTGTGGTGGGAAGGCATTTATCTTCACAGTCACAATGTCTCACTGTTTAACTTTATGGTTCATAACTTTAGTTAATATTAACCAGTTTCTGTGTTGATAAAAGTCAAACGTGAAACACACCCATTGAGTGTGTCTTCTCTTCTGGAAGTGAACTGGAAAGATGAAGGAGATTTAATTGCAGCTGTAAAAAGCAGTGCAAACTTCAAAATTTGTTTAGAAGTTCTGTATTTGGTATGTGTGAAAGTGTGAGTGTATGTGCAAACCTGCATCTGCAATTTTTTTTAATTTTTTTTTTTTTTTACTTTGTTCACTTAAGTACACGGTCTGAAAATATTGTATGCCGAGGACAACTAAAAACATTTTGAATGTAAACATTACCACGTGGAATGTCAGGGGGATACGGAAATTAGCTAAATTGAAACAAGTATTAAATCGACTAAAACATTTAAATTCTAGAATTATTTTCCTACAGGAATCACACCTTATGGCTTCAGAGATACATTTATTAACTAAAAGCTGGCAGGGTCAGGTATATCACTCTTCCTTTACTAGACATGCTAGAGGAGTCATTACTCTTATACATAAGTCAATCCCATTCCAAACTATAAGAGTAATTACAGATCCAAACGGGAGGTATGTCATTGTGCAGGGCCGTATCTCCATGTTAGAAATAAACCTGATAAATATTTATGGTCCCAACGAAGATAACTCATCCTTCTATGAAAATTTATTTCTCACAATATCAACTTTGAAGGGTTTTTATATCATAGGAGGGGACTTCAATTGCGCCCTGGACCCTAATTTGGATAGGTCGACTCAAATTGATACTACTCATACTCAGACTAGAAAAATAATTTTTAATCATATAAAAGATCTGAGTTTAACTGAGGTCTGGAGAACAAGAAATCCAAATGGTAGGGAATTTTCATGTTATTCTAGTTCGTATCGAAGCCATTCGCGGATTGATTATTTTCTTATCTCCACAGAGCTACTACCTTGCGTTGAGAACTGTTGGTATAACAGTATTGTGATTAGCGATCATGCAGCAGTATCTCTATTAGTTAAACTGAGTGAGACTGCTCAAGGTGTAAAGCAATGGAGGATGCAAACATTTTTGCTAAAAGACCCAATATTTGTTAAATTTATAGAAACTTGCATTGATAAATATTTTGAACTAAATAAAGATGAAACCACAGCTAGTATTAGATGGGAAGCATTTAAAGCTTACATAAGAGGGGAAATTATAAGCTATAGTAGCAACAAAAATAAGCAATATAACCGAGAATTAAATTACTTAGAAAGGGAAATTAAATCCAATGAAACAGAATTTTACCAGAACAATGATCCCACTAAACTACACAATCTAACTATTTTAAGAGCAAACTACGATAAATTAACAGCAGAGAAAGTGGCAAAACGTTTGATGTGGACCAAACAACTATTTTATGACCAAGGAGAGAAGGCAGGGAAATTACTGGCCTGGAGGATAAAAAAGATACAAGCAGAGAAGGTTATTACCAATATAAAGTCCAAATCAGGCAATAATTACAACAGACCCCTTAGAAATAAATGAAAATTTCAGAGAGTATTATAAATCTTTATACAAATCGGAATATACAGGAAACCGAGAAACACAGGATGTATTTCTTGATCAGTTAAAATTTCAAACCCTCTCAGAAGAGGATAAAACAGTCCTTGATAGTCCTTTAACAATAAAACACCTGTCAGAAGCCATAGACG
>VURO01051067.1:8389-22576 GCA_015108175.1 Pelvicachromis taeniatus | reverse complement strand
TTTTTCACCCTCCCCCCCCCCCCCCCCCCCCCCTTAAACCACATAGTCTGATTACCAGACAATCTTTCCTCAGATGTCTGTCTCGAGACTAGTATGTCGAGGGCCTGCTGATTACCGCACACAAATACCAGGCTAACATCCTCTATCAACGGTAAACAACGGGATGTGTGCACTGGGGCCTGTGCTGGGCCTGTATGTGTGTGTGTGTGTGTGCGTGTGCGTGTGCGTGTGTGCACGCGCTCTATCTGCTCTGAGTCGTCTTCAGAAATTTGTGTTTTGATTGCAGAAAGTAACTGCGCGTACGCCTCTTTAAAAAGACGTCTGCACTCTCTCTCTCCCCTCCCCATTCGCCGCCACTCCTGCGAATGGTTATTATTATCGTCATCAGCGGAGAACGGTGAAATCAGGGCCCTGACAAGCAATCTCTTCTCTAACTCGATCTCTCCCGGCGCTGCAAGAAATATCCATCACCGCAGGTTATTTAATCCCAGGATAGGGTGTCAGCGTCATGTTTTTCAGCAGATTTGATGAAAGCAAGTCAATATACATGCCTTTAAAGTGATGAAATGCCACTTTCCCCGCCAATTATTTACCCTTTATATTTCTAAGAAAGATAACTATGTGGCAATCTGCCTTTTTATTGGACCCAGAACCTCTAAAAGTGCTTCAGAAATCCTCACAGAATGATATCTGCCGCAATGAACGAAGCTATTTTCATAATTTCTCACTTGATTAAAGAGGATCAGGTATCGAATCGGCTCACTAGGACCGTCACTTTTTGCAGCGCGCCTCCATCTCTCTCCCTCTCCATCCAGTCGATGCACTTGTGTGCATCCTACAGTCGTATTGACAAGAGGAGGCTTACTACTGGCATACACAAGACCCACTACAGGCTTAATAGCGTTTCAAGTGTTTTCTCCTGGACTCGTGTCGAATCTTACAGCTGAATAACAGGCCGCCGTCAACGTGAAGGGGCTGAAGATGGAGCGGCGTGTCGAGATGGCTGCCACACTGAAGCCGCGTCCTCACCGTCCAGATAACGGCACGGAAAATCTCGACAAATTAGTGTGTTTCTCCTCGTACAAAAGCTCGCCTGGCTCAGGTTTTCAGCGAGTCAGCGATGATGATGATAATGATTATTGGGCCACTGCTGCTGATGATGAGGAGAAACTGATACCAATTCTTCTATTCAAGGAGGAAATGAAATGGCAATTTAAATGACCCACGGGTCCACAATAACTCCATTCACAGGCCAGTGAGTCATGATTGCAGATTTTTCTGTCTGCCAGTGAGTCAGGTACTCCTTCGTCTTCAGGACAGAGGAGAAGAGCTACAGCTGAGCTCTTGCTCTCTCTCTCTGTGGCTTAGCACCGATAATCCATCCCACAATTCTCCTCTCGTTCTGAACCCAGAAAGAGGATGAAAGATTTAGACTTTCACCCTTGGTCTCTGAAGCCTTGCTCTGTCTCTCTCCTCTTTTCCACAGAACTCTCCACACTTTCCTCTCCATCTCTGTTTGTCTCTCGTTATCCTTCACCCCACGACTCAGAACAGGAAAAGATCTTGTGATGATTATTTCACAAGCGTGCTGATATCATCTTTGTGGGTTTTCGTGGCTTTTCTCATCTAGGAAGCGGTTTACAAATGACTGAACAGAGAGCTGACCCAATACTATAGAACATCACCCTGAAACCTGTTGAAGTCTTAACAGTAAACTTTGAACATGAATTCAGTACTAATGGAACGAAACAGTGAAGCATCATCTGCATAGAATATACATTTATACACAGGCTACCACTAGTTTTAGGGACAAGTTTTCTAAGTAGGATTCTCTCAGTCTTCTTCATTGTTGTCGTCGTTTTCTTTGTTGTTTGTGTGTGTGTGTGTGGGGGGGGGTGCTGTTCGTCATTATCTTCAAAAATTTAAATAAGATGTGCCAATCTAGGCTGTGGGGGACAGGGTCACACTGTCAAGACATTGCATTAGAGTAATGAATTACAGCACAAACTGCATTATTTGTCAACTGTTGGAATACGTTTTGGAGCACTGTACGTAAACGCACTCTTTTCACGTCAGTCTAAAAACCGCGCCTGGGTCCGCTTTCCTTCTCACTTCCGTGACAACTCCGAGAAGCGAATAAAAGCCGGTCTCCAACAACCGCTGGTCTCTTTTAAACGCCGGGCCGGCCGGATAATTTTTACAATTGGAATATATACGGTATTTCTTTCGGTCTCAGGAAGATGAACAGCTGCCCGGTGATTAAGATACATTTTTTACTTTTAAAGATCAATTGCAGCAACCCACCAGAGTGTGCAATAACCTCAACATCCAGGGCAACCACTAAGGGCAACCTGTCTCCAAACAATCACATTCCTCCACAGTCTTGTGGAGGAATTTCTGTTTGACATCTATGAAACTCTGTCCAGAGTCTGAATTTAAGTAGTTAATGTGAATTTGTGTATGTAGATTTGATTAGATTTCACATATTTGTGATTTTTGTCAGTTTAGCATACTTAATCACCATGTTATGACAGACAGATTGCCTGTAACTGCCAGCTTAACCCCATTAAATGACAAACTGATAGACTGACAGCAGAATGTCTGATTACACTTTTATCACTGTCTTGATTCCCCCTTTGGTGGCAGACCTGGCCCCGGTCTTTTTAAAGGCAAGTTTATTACACACGGTCGCAATATCTTTTGTCATGCTGCGGACTCACACTACTGTGTGACCGTAGTGTTAAGCTAATGGCGATTGTGGCATCACACCAGGGCAAATGAGGAGATTTGGAGAAGCATTATTTGCAGTGATTTTTACTAAATAGTCAGAGGTGTTTATCCGTATTTTGGTTGATTCTGATTTTGCCTTTCTGACTTGAATTGTAACTCTTCTCCATCAATTTTTCATCATAAAACACGATTCAATAACTTCTACATTTTCTCCAGAACTGCACAAGGTTAGAGGACACCATGTGCTCGAGGTTAGACAAAAACTTGGTTTTTAAAAAAAATGCTGAAGAACAACATAACAACAGAAAAAGCAAAAAGAGAGAGAACCGACTGAATGTGCACATGGATCGGCAGAACCACGAAAGCAAGGAAATGGCAAATGCACTCACTGGCAGTCAGCGAGTACTGTGTTAGCACTAGAATTAGAAGGAATTCAGAATGGCAGCCTGCTACATGTTAGAGTTAAATTACTGGATGGATCACGTGTGTGCAGATTAATAACCAGTTACAGCTGTTGCAGTTTGCATGGCGCTGATTTGGATATGTCTGATCCCGTTATTGGTTATAGCCAGCCGACTCAGAACCAACAAGCTGATCAGCTGAATTATCAATTACAGGTTGTCAATTACACATGGCGCCCACTTTATCACAATATTGTGTAATTTGTTTGACCTTCTGTACACTACAGCTCACACTTTTTGTTGGTTATAATATCACACTGGCTTTAGTGATGACTCCTGGAGATGCTAATTAGAGTGCAGGCACTCAAACTGATTTTCAGAATTTGGTCTAACGTCATACGAGGTAAAGCCAGTGATGGTAAAAGAGAAATAAAGAATATACACAGACATTATTCATTGCCTGTAGTTCTTCCCACTATGTAGCTGGTAATCCTATATTCCTGACTCATTTGGCGGCTCACGTTGCCCCTCGCCTGGCATCTGAAGTCTTTGATGTAGTCAACAGACACCAGGTGAGCACCGAGGTAACCTGTGTTTGAGAAATCTGTGGGCTGCCCTCTCTACACCTCTCTCTTTTTCCCATCCTTTTGTGTCTGTCCATCTCTCTCTGCCAGTTAATGAGCCATGCAGGACTGCCATCATTCTGTGTAGTCATGTAGAGAGTCAGAGAGAGAGAGAGCGAGGAAAGAAAAACAGAGAAGGGGGGGAAAAAAGAGCTGGAGAGACGGAAAACAGGTGAGACAGTGAGAGAAGAGAGTGGGGACACGATGTTTTCCCTCACCTCCTCCCTAATCAGGCCCGTCTCCCTACCAAACACCACACGGCAATTAGACCTGACAGTACTCCGACTTCCACAATCCCACCAGGACTACACGTTCAAACGCTCAAATAAACACGAGGAGGGGAAAACGCCTGAAAGCCGGCACGACTTCAAGAAAACAGAGCTGCTGATAGCAGAGAAGCAAAAATCTCCAAACTATAAAGGCAGAGAGAATAAAAAGAGCACTTAAATCTCGGTGTCCCATCGTGCATGGCCAGATGTTTCGCAGGAACGCGGTCACGACTGTGTGGGGTGTGCACGAGCACTCTGCAGATCCCCAGAGGACGCCTTTGGAAAAGTAGGATGATACAGTCAAGCCCGCTTGCATGAACAGCGAGCTAATTGGGATAATTAGTTTGTTACCTCGCTCGTTATTGCATTTTAATGTGGATTCCAAATGATCAGGAGGGGAGGAGTGGGATGTATGTTTTTATGTTTGTGTGTGTTTGCGCCTCTCGCGCCTTTAGACATTTATATTTTTGGCAATTAGCTCACGCTTGTATCCACAGCGGCTCGCGTTGAGCGAGCAGGTAAAGCGTCACAGGAAGTTACACTTAAGTGTGGCAAAACTCGCACAACTAAACATTCGTCTGTGGGTGTGCTGGGTGTATTTCGAGAGTCGTTTTGTGAAGCGATTAGCATTTTCCGTGCCAAATTCTTTTTTTTTTTTTTTCTCCATTGTGGTGAAATATCTACTGCCATGTCAGTTAATGATTTTCTACATTTTCCAAGCGTGCCTTTCAACAACTTCCAGAGAAGGGACATCTAAACTTGTTGCATTCAGCTGAGGGTTAAGTGTGTGGGCGAGGAGAGCAATAGCGATGGTTAAGAAAAAAAAAAAAAATAAGACAGACAAATTTTCCAGTTGCTGTATCTCTGTCAAAACTCCAGCATATGTTGGGGTTGAATTCAAATATGGACAGAAACTCTGCCTCCTCCACGGTCGATTAACGCCTTAATGACGTTTAACATCGGTGGAAAATTGTGGGTTTGGAAAGACGCCGTTGCGCTTTAATTTAAAAGGAAATGATACCTAAAACTAAATGTTTTTGCCATCAGAAATGTAAAAAGAAAATACAGTAGCTGTAGTGGAAAAATCTCAATGTGACATTGGCTGTATTTGATTTGCAGACTAAGAGAAGAACTTTGGCAAACAAAAAAAAAGTGGATTCATGAACGCCGACAGAGGTAAATAACAGATTTTACTGCCGGTAAAACGTCGATTCCTATAAAAAAGAAACCAAACAACAGGTGCAATCGATGGGAACAAGCTGTGGTAGTCACAACCAAAGGACAAGTCCTGTTCCCATGATGCCGTTTTCTTCGAGGTTCGTTTTCTTGTAAACCTGCTTACGCCTCTTTTTTTCTCTGCTGTGTTTTATGGAGCCTTGCAGAAAGTTGACGAGGATTGCCGTCAGTTGCTTCTCCTTCTTGAGTACCACTGTTTAATTCTGGAGAAAAGTCGGAATTTTTAAGTGGTGCATCCCCTCAACTCGCTCAGTCAGAGCAGCCCCACCAACCCCGACTTAGCATTTTTTACTTACGGAGAGAAGACTGACCAGGCTCTATCTATGACACATTATGATGACACATTACAAGTAATGCATGAATTTCTCAACTTTGCTTATGAAACACAACAAATTCTGGTTCTCGTGCTTTTATAACTTTAATACTGAAAGGCGCTGACTGACGTCTGACTTCTGCAGACGTCATTCAGCAGCACGAATGAAGAGAGCTCTTGTTTACGGCGCTATTATATTACACAGTTTACAGTATTTTTATAAACACCGCATTCATTTTCATTCAGGGCCTGAAATATGGCAAGTTTTCACTTAAGTTCCATTTTACGCTGAGACGTTCTCGGGGGATCGGATTTTACCATTTTGCTAAAGCCGACTTTTGGTGTCAGTTAAAATATTTTTTAAAAAGTCATATTTATGAAGCAAAACTGTCAAAATATGAGGAAAAATATCTAAAAATATGAGTGCAAAAAGTCACAACTGCTAAAATCCGAAGGAAAGTTATTTGAAGGAAAATAAAATTGTCAACTTAACTGAAAAGTTGTTGGACCAGTGAGTGAACAGTGGCGCACAGCTTCCACAGAGAAAGTCAAAAACACCTCAGCCCTATTGCTTTTGTTACACTTTTCCCTCTTAACTGTGCAACATACATGAAAGAAATGGCAAGCTGGATAACAGTGCAGAGGCAAGCGCCTTGGTTCGGCCGATGATAGCAAAGATATGTGCGTGTGTGTGCTTCACCACTGAAGCCCCCTATCCCCCTCTTGAAGAAGCCATTTCAGCCGCACACATCAATGGCCCGCTCTCAAGAGCAAAGCACAGCAATAATTCCAGATAAATCGTTCCCTTACTGAGCCACTTGCTGCGTTCAAACGCACCCGTGACCTTCAGCTCTGCCTCTTTCTACATCATATAGCCCGAGAATATAAAAGCTGATTAGCTCAGAACATTTTTGATACGTTTGTTCGAAGGCGATGCACTAATGAGGCGTTGCAGGATGCGGGCAGCCGCCGACTTTCCTTTTGGAGATGTTTTTTTCCCTCGCCAGAGGAGCATAATACACTGCTAATGGCATCTCCTTCACAAATGGACAAATAAAAAAAGGAGAGATGAAGTACAATATTGCTTTACCATATCAAAGGAAGTGGCATCCGCAGACTGTGCAGCTGTCTGTTGGCATGTTGATGGGCGAGCGGGAGTGTTGACTTCTATAGAAATGATGTGCGTCGAGAGAGAGAGAGTTACAGAAGCTGCAAGAAAAAGAGAGAGAGAGATAAACAGTGAATTAGACAATGAATACACACAGGCAGACAAATAAAGAGCAGGATTTAAAGAACGCACCAGACCAACAGGCGAAATGATATTAAACGGAGTCGTGTAGGAGGAGCAGAGCCTCCAAGTGTGTGGACACTACGGAAAATAAAGTGCACCTTAAAGAAAGCACGACTCTCTAAACTTTGTGTAGTTTCATTTACTCTGCTGTGTCTTTGTGTCACTCATGCTGAACAGTGGAAGAGTGAACTTTAACCCTTTGTGCCTCCGTTTTGCACCGCGTACGTTTTGTATGTTAAACTCATGCCAGCGCGACTCGGTTGCTTTACTCGCCGTCTTCGAACGTTACTTGGAAAACACATCAGTGGTTTCCCGGCCTGAGAACTACAGGCGGGTGTATGGTCGGTTGAAACCAACTCATCCAGATTCACGGGGGACTTCCAAACTTCAGCCACGATGAACTGTTTACGATTCGCCACAAGTCGCGTTTTTCAAAGAGCAAGGTTAAAAATTGTAGATTCGGCTTGTTTAAATATCGTCCCCCCCCTCCAACCCCGGCTTTTCTTGTCCAGCACCATGATGTCTGCACTACAACGCAAAGGACTTAGCAGAGTGTTAGCGAGGTATGGATAAATGTTAGATCATCTAGTGACCTACGATGGATGCTCACCTCGCCTTATTTAACCCTCCCTTACGCGCAGGTGATATAACCGGTCACAACTTTAAATTTTCTTTAACAAAGCGCACAGATTTAACTCAGTCGAGCTCACTTAAGTTAGTCTTGTGAGTACTTGTCTCCAGTTTTAGTGTGATTATCATGCCTGGAGACGTATGGAGTGGCGGCACTGTCAGCAATCAGCAGAAAAACGAGTCCTTTTCTGTTACACCACCCTTTTCTCTTTCTCTCTTTTCTTTAACTGTACTCTCTTCCTGCATGAGACGCTCGCTAGTACGACTTATTTTTTTTTTTTTTTGCAGACAGCCCCCACAGGACCGCAGTTTTTCGCCTCTCTGTACGCAGAGACGATGGGAGACTCTCACTCGAGGGCTGCCTCCGAGGGGAAAGAATTTCTACTTTGTTCTGGCAGAAAGCACTCTGTGGGGAAACATGTCTGAAAGGCCCACGTAATTAGAGGAGAGAGTGAAATGTAAAGACAAACTCTGCTTTAGATAGAACTCGAAATAGTAATTCAGCGCAGGCACTTTGTAACGCTGCACATTTGTGGAAGTACCCAGAATACGGTGAGATCCTTTAGGGTGAGGCTGGGACGAGGCCTTGAGGAACTTGTAGAGACGTGTATATCTTAAAATAAAGGTTGTATGAAGACAAAACACAATACTGTTGAATGATAAAATACATAAAAAGGTCACATTTTTTAAAATTCCCGTCACAGAAATAAGTATGTTTAACCTGAGCGGGTAAGAGCATGTGTGTTATAACTATGTAACTGCTGCTTATTAACACAATACAATTACAGGCTTGTACATGCAGTCGTACCCCGGGGTGGACGTCCAAGAAAATTCACGTCGTGC
The DNA here is from genome assembly GCA_015108175.1 of Pelvicachromis taeniatus. Classification (NCBI taxonomy): domain Eukaryota; kingdom Metazoa; phylum Chordata; class Actinopteri; order Cichliformes; family Cichlidae; genus Pelvicachromis; species Pelvicachromis taeniatus. Next base: position 14,240 of record VURO01051067.1, on the reverse strand, counting down.
GTGTGTGTCTTGAAAAAGTCTTTACCCACATCCTGACTTCTTATTGTTTACGTATTTGTCACCAAACAAATGTTAATATTAGACACAGATAACACGAGTGAATGCAAAATGCAGTTTTTAAAGGATGATTTTGTTTATTAAGTGAAGAAAGCTTGTCAAACCCACATGGTCCTGTGTGAAAAAGCAACTGCCCCCTAACACCTAATAACTGGTTGTGCCATCCTTGGCAGCAAGAACTGCAATCAAGTGTTTGTGATATCTGGAAATCAGTTTTTTACATCACCGTGGAGGAATTACTGCCAAAGTCTCTCGTCTGTAACAAGAATATGGCAGCACAGCTTAGTTCGCAGAGCGGCATCTGAACAAACCACAGGACTTCTGGAACAACGTGTTTTGGGGAGATAAGACCAAAGTGGAGATGTTGGTCGTAAAGCATAAAACCAAACCAGACCTCAAACCGGCTGTCAGCACGGTGGTGATGGTGGTGGAGGGGCTCGTGATTTTGGTTTGTTTTGCAGACACGGGGCCTGTCTGGCACATAAAGCTTGGACCAAACTGGGTCAGCAAATCTGCAAAAACTCAAAATATTACTAAGTACATTTGTACAGTAATTTCTAGTCAAAATACCTCATTACTCTTAAAATAAGACCCCAACCGGTGGCAGCAGATGGCCCCGCCCCTCCCTGAGCCTGGTTCTGCCGGAGGTTTCTTCCTGTTAAAAGGGAGTTTTTCCTTCCCATAGTCGCCAAAGTGCTTGCTCATAGGGGGTCATATGATTGTTGGGTTTTTCACTGTATGTATTATTGTAGGGTCTACCTTACAATGTAAAGCACCTTGAGGCGACTGTTGTTGTGATTTGGCGCTATATAAATAAAATTGAATTAAATTGAATTGAATCAGCCACAGAGCAACATTTTCACTTGTTCCATTGGCAGATTTTTTTTCACTTATTTCAAGTAAAAATATGTTATATTAAGTGAAAAAAAATCTTGCAATGGAACAAGTGAAAATTCTAGAACTTAAACAAATATACTTGGTAAGATTTTGAGATTTTGCAGTGAACAGAGTGACTGAAAAAGAAAAGAATCAAACTGCTGCAATGGACCCAAGTCCAGACTGGAACGTGGCTGAGATGCTGTGGCGGGACTTTAAGAGAGCTGTGCATAAACCTCAATGAACTGAGTGGACCAGACTTGCTCCACAACAGCGTGAGAGACTGATAATGCCACAGAAAATAGTTTACTTTAGGTTAACACGGGCTGTGATATCATGGTGATTTTTGATAGGGGAAAGAAATCTTCCACTTTGTCTCAATTTGATGGCAAAAAAAAACCATTCCAATTCAGAGAGAAAATCTGCAGTTTAGCCCAAACTGTGATGCAAGGCATACATTCCCTCAGTGACACCCTTCTCCAACCCACCGCCAACCTTCAGCGGCACATAGACCCACACATGCACGCACGCTCTCTCGCAGGCACACACCTTGTACTGTCTTCAGCTATGCTCAATTATTAATGGATAAACAAAGAGCCGTGAACTGTGATGGGCTGTCGGCAGATATTTTCCCCTCTCATATCTTGGAGGCCTAGGAAACATACACGAGAGCTGGAACTGTAAAGAGGGAGGAGAAGCTTAAGGTCAAACCCACTCACCGCTTGGGATGCTTGCACACACACACACACACACACACACACAACCAGATGAGCATGTATTCACAAAACAGATACAAACAAACAGAAATCTGCGAGGAGCACAGAGTCTAAAAATGTCAGAGGGATGTGCTTGTGTGTGTGCAGAGAGAGAGAAAAGTCTGCGAGTCTTGGAGAGAAGTGGAGCAGATAGCTCATTTCCTCTACTGAGACGGTTAGCTGCCTCCTCTCTCAGGAGGTTGGCTAGCCAAGTGAAGAGCGCGTGCGTGCGCGTGCGAGCGTCCGACAGGCAAGAGACTCTCCTGGGTAAGGCAGGATGATGTAAGGCCAGTTCATCGGCTTCCTTTTCATGCAGCAGCAGTTCTTTAAAAGGTTTAGCCGCTCTTACAGGTAAACAAAACAACAACAATAGTTTCAGTTACTGCATTTTAACAATACCAGAGACCACAGCAGGAGAGATGATAAAAGAAATTCCTGCAGCGTCGTCTCCCCTGCCGAGGTTTCTGTTTATCATTGTGGTTGTTTTGGTAATTTACAGGAAAGGCTGCTTTGTTGATATCACCGCGTCCCTGCATTAACTGGGAAGTGACTCAAATGAGCCATGATGTCATTCGATGCTTTCTGTTAGCAGCGCGGCCGCCGTTTCAGCCGTCTGTCTCTCAGTGTGTTTGTCGGTCTGTCTTTCCTTCTGTTTCCTTTTCCTCAGAGTTTGCAAACACACATACACACACACACATCAGATCTGTGTGGTTTGGATCGTTTACTGTAATGATGATGTTGTCATAGCAATGATGCAGGTGTGCACATGCTGGCTCAGGTCTTTTTTGTTTTGTTGCTTTTTAACCATAAAGTAAATATCATCTCTTTTTTTTAATCGTTGCAATGGAGATGCATCAGTGTGCTTTCTGTATGTCTCTGAACAGGTTCCTTTTTTGGGACTTATGGGCGTGAGTTATTCCCACGCTTAAAATTAAAACCAAAATCGCAAAATGCCTCGTGCAGATGTTTCTACTGATAGTCACATTAGTAGAAACATTTATCTTCTTGAAGAAGTCACGTGAATGAGTGACGAAATGTTTCTTCCAGTGAATACGCCACGTTCAGATGATCACAATCAACTTTTTGAAATTTAGCTTCCTGGTCTAAAAAGCTGTATTTTAGTGATGGCCAGCAGGGGGCGACTCCTCTGTTTACAGAATGTAGACTGGTTCTATAGACGTCTATAAGAAAATGACTCTTAGTTAACATTCCCCCACCAGTGTTGGACAAGTTACTTGACAATAGCAATAAGTTACTAATTACTGATTACTTCTCCAAGAAAGCAATCCAGTTACTTTACTGCTAATTAAATAGACCTTTCAGCCTAATTCCATTTTTTTTTACTGCATAATCCATCATATAAAATTGAATCAAATGAAAAAGTCTCTTTTTAAAACTTGTTTTATTAGTTTTAATCTTTTAACTTTATGCAAATTACATCAAGCAAAAACGTAATTATATGCAGCAGTCTTTGACTGGAAGAAATGTGTTTAACATTTAAACCCATTTTCTGCATATTCCAGTATATAAAATAAAATAATTTCTTGTGTTTACACTCACTCTTTCAAATAGATGCAAGTAAAACATAGCAAAAAATAAATTAAATCCTAGATTCAGAAGTCCTGTCGCTCTTAAATCTATTTTCACCTGTTTAGAAGTGGAGCCGGTGGAGGGTTTGGATGTGGTAGCCGCAGCGGTCATGTCAGTGGGGGGGGGATCAGGGGGGTTTCTCTGTGCTTGTCACATTCCCGTGGCAGCGTGCTCGGTGCTTGCTCAGATGTGAAGTTTAATTTTTTGCTGTAAAAGAAGTTTTCTTCCCACGTAGAGTGTACAGTGAAGGCATGCTTACGGGAAAATAATAGTAATCTAATTACTTTATAGCAATAGCAATCCCTTACTTTACTCATTACTTGAAAAAAGTTATCGGATTACTGTAACACATTACTTTTAACGATGTTCCTGCCCATCTATGTTTTCCGCTGAGTTACAATCTCAATTACTGGTTCTATGGTGGCCCTGAAAGGTCAAATGGAGTGCAACATAAGAAAAGACATCAAGCACATAAAATAGAACAGAAGCCGAATAGAATACGGAAAGAGAAAAGATGTAGCAAAAGTTAAAACAAAAAACATTTACCAAACAAAACAGAGTTGTAGAAGATGATAACGTGATGGACCAACTGCGAAAGCGACAAGCTAACAGTAAATGGCTAATGGCAAACATGTATTGTCAAGGCTGGGGTTGGCATAGGGTTTCAAAAGCTTTACAATGTGTGTCTGCCATAGATTTAACCGGAGGAATGTTTGGCTTTTCAAGGTCTTGCCAGCCCAAATTAACATGCCAGTTAATACCAGCTATGTATTACCATAAAGAGTTTAAAAGCTAGATGTAGCTTCCAGGTGTGAAAAGGGAAGCCAATGTGAAAAGTTCCTTAAGCCTGCATTCTGTTTAATGGTCACAAGGGGAGTTGCAAAAATACTTCTGGTTGAATAGAAGTCTACAGAAAAACTTTTTTTCTTTAAAAAAATACCGTCATGATGAGTGGATGGGCTCATTGTTCATACGGAGACAACCAGTAGAAAAGACTAACACACTCTGTGCTTCAAAAGTGTAGTCCATAAACCAATGGATGAAAATGGCCAAGTTTCTATTTTCATTTTTTTCTAATACTGGTTAAAATTAACCTGATACAAGAACTTTTCAGCTAGTCCTAGACTACGGTTGTATGACAGCTGGTATTAATGAAAAGGCATCTATCGTCCAGCCTTTCATTCCCCTTTCTGTCCATCCAACCATCCGTCTGCCCACCCATCTATTCATCCATCCATCCGTCTGTCCATCCATTCATCTTTCCATCCTTGCATCCATCTATCCATTCGTCCATCCATTCTCATCTGTCCGTCCATCCATCCATTCATTCATTTGTCTGCCCATTCAGCCTTATCCGGATCCCGATATCCTTCTAGAAACAGGGATGCTGTTGAGGGAATTTTTCTGCCTTGGCAAACTGTTCTCGTTTAAATTAAACATCAAAAAAACTTCGACTCTACAAATGCATTTCACATGCCACCAAGGATGTACAACCTGTCTTAAACTAACGAACCAACACAAGCTGAAGCGGATCAGCATGCCACTGCTGCTCCGCCAACACACTAACACACACAAACAGCATGTGTATCACATGCACATACCATGCACACAGTAAGAAAAACACTCCAGTAAGTCCCCCTCAGCTGTGCACACACAAATCCATCAAACTGAGGCGTACATCTTCGACTTGTTAAGGTACTATTTGTCAGCTGCTCCTGGAGTGGCTGTGTGACTCCGCCACTAATTGCCACTGGTGCTAAATTTAGTAAGGGAGATATGAATCCTTCTGATCAGAAGCACTGAATCTAAGAAAAAAAAAAATGCTCTCAGCCTCGCAGGCAAGTTTACCCGCCTCTCCCGCGCTCTCCCCCATCTTCCTGCCACTGGGGAATAGGTGAACTATTCCATATGTCAGCCTTGTCAATCAGCAGCAGAAATATGGGAAAAGCTTCCTCTCCCTTGCCTCCCCTCTCTCTCTCTCTCTTCCCCTCCACCTCTTTCTTTTCCCGCCAAAGATCCTGGGTAGCTGTTGTTCCACTCTCTTATAATTCTGCCAGTGCACAAGTGTGTGTTTATTTATTTCCATGTCATCATGGGTGGTTTGGAACCTCAAGACAAGAAGGGAATATTAATCAAAACAATCTCAGCTAGGAATTTTAATTGTGATATTAATCAATCTTTGTAAATGAGGCGAGGGCTTGTCAAAGCGCTAACGTGTCAGATTACGATGATGCTGCTTAATGTTGAATAAAATAAAGTAATTTCATGAAGTCCCTCTCAGCGTTTAACCTTTTATTTCCGTCAGGCACACACTGGTCTGAGCTGCAACCTTGCCATTATAGGTTGGTTGCACTGATGCCAATACGTCATCATCTCATCAAATTGCTGTTTTGCTAGCTATCCAGCCAGTGACAGAAAGCAGTGCTGTCTGTGCTGATTGATGACACAGGCTCTACTTCGACTTCCATCATAACTCACAAACTTTGGCGGTACATTGAAAGTTTTGCCTGCAATCAGGTTCAGGGCAGATCAACTTTATCTATGGCAAAAAAAAAAAAAAAAGCTCAGTTTTG
>VURO01051066.1:7776-24258 GCA_015108175.1 Pelvicachromis taeniatus | reverse complement strand
GGGTCTTGTTTGTTTCCTGAGAATCTACTGCACCTACTGGTAACTTGTTTGCAATGTCGCAATAAAAAATATACTGAAAACCTGGATTATTCTGGTTAGTCACATTGTACTGCTATTATTTTGAACAATACTGTACATAGAACATGTAGGCTTGTCTTTAATATATATTTAACAGGTTTCAATGAGTATTTTTGGACCATATTCTAATCCATAATAGTCTTATTTCATTTTGTGTTTTGTGACATGTGTTTTGTTAGTGTTTCTTGTATTAGATTTTGAGTGTATGTATGCATGCATGCGCGTGTGTGTGTGTGTGTGTGTGTGTGTGTGTGTGTGTGTGTGTGTGTGTGTGTGTGTGTGTGTGTGTGTGTGTGTGTGTGTGTGTGTGTGTGTGTGTGTGTGTGTGTGTGTGTGTGTGGGCTTGAGCATAGCAAAAAGACTACAATGAGAGTCTGAGACTCTTCCACAGGATTAACCAAAGCCACACTGATCAACACTGAATGACAGTCCAGGCAAGCAGCAATTCAACCACTACAGCAGACAAATAGCCTCACTGACCAGTGCACCTCCAGCAATTGTGGGCTACATCACCGTGCAGCATTAGCCAACGTTGCTAATGAGCTATTACAGCAGTGACCTCCGGGACAAACTCATTACCAGGTGACAATAGACGCCAGACAGAAGCTAGATTCATTATCATAATTATCAGCACCGCCTTTATTGCAGCTCGCAAGGGTTGTTGATCGAGATACACGCTTGTGTGCGAACCGGCATCTGTGTGACTGAAAGCACAAGACAGAGAGCATTACAAGTAGTTAGAGACCATTACAATACTGTGAAAAATTATCTCAGTGCTGTGCAATAGCTCGAAGCAATTTGACTAGAATTCTCTCATATTTTATAGGCTGTAATGAGGAGGCCTGTACTTTCAAATAACATTTGGACAAGTCCATTTATAGCCCCACTGAATGCTGAATGAATATTCTTTTCTTTTTTTTCCTTTTGACATAACAGAGTCAAACATCTAAGTCAGAACTCTGTGCCGTATAAATACTGTCTCACATGAATTTGAGAATGGACGGCCACTTCAGTGCTTTGCAGCTGTTCCATCTGTTCACTTAAATCTATTAAATGCTCATCTATCAATGGTCCCTCTTGCTGCTCCCTCTCTTGTCAAACGGCAGAGGGAAGTTTACACACTTGTGCTTCTCAGGCTTCACGACAGCGGGGACCTTACTCATTGGTGCCAACAATGGCGCCAGTGAGAGAAAATAATGAAAGAAATGGGAGAACAGGGACACATAGGTATGCATCTGATAATCTAGCAGGGAATGTTGGGGAGTAATGGAATACATGCACAGACGTTACATATTTAAAATACAAAATATGAGTAGTTTTCTATACGAGATCACTGCAAACTCATGTCCACCCTACTGTTACCCATTTTATATTAGGATTTAAAAATCTAGTTGTATTGCTTTCAGAACTGCACATGATTATTTATTTGCAGCTTGCATGTTGTTAATGCTATCCATCAAGTCTAACAATCTGCGGTCTATGAACTAACATAGATCGCTCAGCTAACGCCAGCTAACAATGTTAGCTCGGTGGCAGGTAGCCTTCTGTAATAGTAATAAATCACACAGCAATAGTACATTCATGTAGTTGTAAAAAACATGGCAATATATCAAGTAATCCAAAGTATTCAGAATATGTTACACTGAGTAACTTAACGGAATACGTTACAAACTACATCTTGGGCCGTGTATTCTTTAATCTGTAGTGGAATACATTTTCAAAGTAACCTTCCTGAACTACTGGCAGGTAAGTGTTTAACAGGTACAGATTGTGGGTAAGCAAGTGTATTGCAGGAATAGAGAATAGTTGTGTTGCAGGTATTGAAAGCAGATAAGTAATCAACGGGTACTTAAGCAGATGTGTTATCAATCTCTGACCTGGGTATACAGCAACTTTAGCATGGGTTTGGGAAGATGCATCTTTGACTCACTGTCTCCCCTTCTCTTGATGGGATTAGTGGTGGCAGTACTTTGCCATGTAACGAAGGTTGTATTTCCAGCAAGTGAGGCAAGAGTGAGCAAGGCATGTCAGCAGACGGGACCCGTCTGCTCTGATCGATACTGCTGTTTTGTCGTTAGCTTAAAAAGCGAAACAGTTTTGTAAACACTGCTCCAAAGTGTGCTACAAAAGATCCTTGTCACATGACCCCAGCATGTTGTCTTTATGCCCCAGTTTTAGCAGGTTTCTTACCTGCTGCTTCTAGGTTTGACAGACAAAGTGTAGAACAAACCTGATGACTCCACAAACTCCCAGAAAGCTTAAGAGTTAGCAACAGCAGCAGGAGCAGCTGGAGTGACCACAAATGACAGTGGCAACTTTTTGACAGTTAGTGAAACCTGCTGTACCTACAGTGCAATTGCTAATGGCACTGTAGAGGTCAAACGATACCTCAATGATGCATTTGTTTCAAGACCACTTGATCCACTAGTTTACTGGCAGAAACAAAGCTTTACCCTTCAAACCATCTCAACCTAATAGATGAATAGAAATCTTACATATGACAAATGAAAACGGTTACTCCAAAATATGTGTTGATCATCGATACTGACAGTCTTGTCAAGATGTGACAATAACAAAAGATGTCACTGCGAAGACGGATGTCAGATTGTTAGAGTAGAAAAGCACTATATGTGTACCAGCCCATTCAGGCAGTAGTGAAGTCCTGGTTTAAATACTGTGTTACCTACAGATGGATGACATACTCCATCATCAGATTATTTGAACATGATATCAACTTGTTTTTCACTGCTAATTGAGAATATTAATATGGGACAAGTAGGACACCTGTAATTATTTTTTCTTCTCTAGCAGCAAAAAAAGTCTTGCTTTACATAAAGTGGCCAACATAAAGACAGCAGGATCATTTGAATTCACTTTGTAAACAGTGTTGTGTGGTGCACAGCCTTTTTAGTGCCTTTAACAATCTACTGTAGCAGAAGTTGGGATAATTTCCAGCAGAGCAAAATTATAGCAGACAAAATGTGCAGTATAGCAAATTATTGGTTTCTTGCCCCAACACATTTACCTTCAATGCTTTCTGTCAAGCAGATGTAGTAAGTCTGGGGTTCTGTTGCCTAAATCAAAACAAAATGGGAATGAAAAAGACTCCAGCCTTTTTGGAGTATTTGTTATTCTGTGGAAATGCATACAACACTGATACTGGTGGACGAGAAGTATTTGTGGCACAAGTACTAGTAGGCAACAAACACACAGTCGGCACTGCTGAGTGCATTTCAACACAAATAGCTTCCAACAATGTGCAAGTTAAAAATGTTCACAGGACTTACAATGTCTCTGACGACAGATATTTTCTGTGTGTCTGTGCATGGAAATTTCTTCTATGCAGGTAACACAATGCAAATCCTGGTCTCCTTTGTTATCACTTGGATCATTTATTGTGTCACAATGAACCTAACCTGCACAGCCTGTAGGTTAGGTTACTGCACCCTTTTCAGATTGTTACACCTACTTTGCACAGAATGTAACTGCACTGACAGAAACTGTAAAGTGCAGCAGTGCTCAGTATGAATATTCCTAGAATGCAAGCCTAGATTATATAACGTTTATTAAGGGTGAAAGTTTTTGTGCTAGGGTGATTAGTCAATCAAAAGTCCACATGGCACATCCGAGCAACCGCAACTCTGAATTCAGATTGAACAGATTTAATAAACTCTTCATTAAATACTGCAAATAAGCATATAAATTAGTTTCTGAGCATTTAGTATTCCATCCAATAATACTTTCTTCAAGATCCCATTGTTAAAAAAGTGGTGTCCTCTGCAATGTCGCCTACTTTTTTCACTCTTTAAATTTTTTTTTAGTAGCTAAAACTTAAAAAGAAATTGAATACAACATCAGTCAAGGATAAGCAATATTTAGTGTGTATTAAAATAGCAAATTTAAATAAGCTCTAAATTGTCAGGCTGTTTTGATTTCTTGAGGATCTTTCTGCTTTCTGAAAAAATAAAAAAGAGGGAGCGAGATTGAGAAGAAGAGCGAAGCTCCCGCCAGGCGTATGCGCTGTATATAATGAGGCTTTTCTGTTTTAGCTGTAGTGCCAAAACATTTCAGAACTGAAAACACAAAGTCAGTGCAAAATCACGCGGGTCTGTTTTACACGTGTCAAAGGTGAAAAGACAGAACAAAGCAGAAGAGAAGAGAGGATGTCAGGGAGAAAAAAACTCCCAGAAGGCAAAACGTTATCAAAAGGAAGGGGAAGAGATAAAGAGAGGAAGGATGGAAAGCAAGATGGTAAACAGGAAGGAGGGATGAGAAGAGGATATTCAGAGGAGGAAAAAGTGATCAAGATTAACAGGGGAGATGGTAATGAAGAGCAGATGGATGGGAGGGATGAAAATCAGTGAAGTCAAGAAGAAGGCAGGGAGGAGGGGTGAGGGAAGACAGATACGAACTGACAAAAGGTGGAAGGAAGGAGGCATGGACTAAGGTGACAGGCAAAAAAGAAGCAAGAAAAAAGATGAAGATTTTTTTTTAAACAAGGAGAAATGTGAGGGATGGATGAAGAAAGGGGGTGGCTGAAAAGGGAGGGATGATGAGAGAGAGGAAGGCTGTGACGGGGAGCCATTAATAATTTATGATAGCCTCGGCTTTCCAAAGCAGCCCAGCGGTCCCGCTCCCTGCTTTCCCCTGACGTTTAATTTGTCTGGAAATCAGCGAGTGTGGAGTCTGATTATCGTCTCCGTCTGCCAACGCCTCTGCCTCAATCTCTGACACCGAGGTGAGATCACAAGCTGTTCAGTGCGCACGTCAGCCGGAAATCCTTTAGGTTGAAACACTCCTCATCTAAAGGCTGCACCCGTGCAGACACAATGTATCTCTGTGTAAAGCATCTTCTAATCTCCCAGAAGTGCCTGAAATGAAATGCCCAAACGCAGACAAGATCTTCTATATTATTCCATTTAGAAGCCCATTAAACTGACAGGGAACAGAGGAGGTAGTGCTGAAAAGAAGCTCTTATCCCAGCTCACTAGGTATAGTTTTACAGGCTGATGGACCTGTTTCCGAACAGAATAAGGAAAGAGCTGCTCTCTTACCGTCAATTTTGGGCTTCCTGTGTCTTGCAGGAAGCTGAAAATTAAACTAAAGTCAAATATTAAACTTCTCCTATATCAGGAGCCTTTGATGTTAACCTCTGACCTCCACAAATCTACTGTTTTTGGGTTGTTGTTGTTTTAAATCACAAAGACAAAGACAATAGTAGGTTTAGCAGCTTAAATTTTCAGCCTCTTATTTGCATCTGCATGAGAGGAAGAGCTACACTAAAGCCGGGGTGGGGAAAAGATGAAAAGAACCTCAGAGGCAACATTAAAGAAATTAAACAGGGCAAACTTTCATTTCCTGGTATTTAACAAACAGTTGAATGAGAGAGAAAGTAAAAACAGAGACGACTGGAAAAGCCATTGCTGCCGCCTGGTGGTCTTTTTGTGTTACAGCAATGTAGCCTAGTCCAGCCTCAGATAAAAACAAACGGGTGGGGGGGTCAAGAAAACTGTATTCATGTTCATATTTCTCCTTTTAGAAAAATGTGATACAATCAGTTTTTTTGGCCTGCATCAGGGACAAAAAAGTGATAAAGCCTGTCTGGTTTACATTTTCAGTTCAAAAAGAAAAACAAATATAAAACCTGTTGCATGGGTAGAAATGCCAAATGAACTTAATCTTCATTTATAGGTCATGAATCTCTTTACAAACTACATATTACATTATTATTTGAGTTCAAACTCTCCATTTAAACAATTATATAATCATTTCAGTTTCTAAAATGTACAGTGTGTATTATTTAAACTTGCAACTCTATCATCTGCCCACTTCAGGTCAAATTGGCTTCATTTTTTATTAATCCCATTAAGCCCATGGATTTAGTGGATGTGGAAAAGGTTGCGCTGGCTACAATCAACCAGATAAAACCAGATTAAGATAATAATTTGACCACACGCTTTGATTGCCCTGACAGCAGCTTTCCCTTATTTCATGAAAGAAATAAAGCAGTCGGCGCCAGTGTCAGTTTTGTCAAATTTGACCTTAAATTTCTTTCCCTGAAGCAGATATCATGCACTGATATTTTATATATATTTATTGACTGTATTTCGATAAGAATAGCTTGCAAGTGGGGAAAAAAACAGGTCTCTGTGTTTATATAATCATAAAAAAAGGAGGTACAGTATAATAATCACATTCTGTAGGGCAACACGTACATATGCAGTTATATAAGAAATATGTTACATTCATGAACGTTTGTAAACTTGACATCTTCACCCAAATTGTGTTCATGATAACAATAATGACAAAATCACACTTTTTACTTTCATGTATCATAACTTGTCTTCTTCAATAGTCAAAAGGTTAAAGTGTTATTTTAATGTTACTTTTTAATTTGTTTTACACGGATGAACTCTTCATAGTCATTACGCAGTGACGGACACTTTGTGGTACCACCTGGAAACAATGTTGGGGTTGGTGCTGTGTGAGAAAGTGGCCATCAGCAGCTTGGTGCCAGGGGAAGTAGCCATGATGGACACCTTCTTCTCTATCTTCTTGCCTGGCTGCAGGAGAATTATCCTGAGAGACAGAGCAGACAAATGTATTCTTTTCACATCTCACCTCCCACAAAGACACACACAGTACAGCTCCAGAGCTCGGAGATCTAATGTTTGGCACAGGCGAATGCAGGTAGTAATACTAGAAACTGAATAAAGGAGAAATTGGTGAAGGATTTTCTAGCGCACAGTACAAAATGATCCTAATATCTCCATGTGTTGTGGATGATGAATTTTGAGTAATGCTATCAATTTCTCAAGGAAACCTTTGCCAGGTAGAGAATTTTTTTCTGGCTCGCAGACCTTACTCTTCTTCTCCATTATATATCAAGCCAAAAAGCCAATGCCAAACCAGTCTCAGTGATGCTGATGTATAACATCTTAACAAGATACATTATTTCTGCATAATCTCTTCCCCCGCTAGCTAATTTATTCCTCCCCACGGTGTCTGTGCAAATAAAAAGCCAATGGATACAGATTTACAATACCTTACACATCGTTGGTGAAGCCCATAAAAAAAGATACTGAAGAAGAATTAACCAAGTGAAATTCAGTGCGTAAAAAACGGAGCAAATAACAGCGAAATGAAAAAATAAACTATGCATAGTTAAAAAATACTGAAAATGCAACAACAGGGCCTTGTATATTTTGTGTGACGCAGACAAAAATCATTGAATGGGTTTTATGAAGAGGTGTGTTTGTTGGGTTTTTTAACCTCCTAGGAACTGGCATCCACATATGTGGACATCACATTTTGGGGTGTCTAATCCAAAATACAAAATTGTTCTCTACAAGGGCCTGATATCCACTGACGAGGACATTATACTGCCACTGTTCGATCAAAATTGAAAAAGAATGTCCTCATATGTTGATCTCATGATGATATTTGGGACTGTACAAAAATGGCAGATTAGCTGAAGCTAAATACACACACACTGCCAAGCCTGACAATAGTGACTACTCAGTAGACCGCTCAGTGTTTAGTTGGAATGACTGAAACAACACAGTTTTTATAGGAGGTGTTGCACAACTGTATGATCTTTCGAAATTCCTCATGACATTGCACCTTACTAGTGGCCACAGATTTACAGTACTAGTAATCTTAAACAGCAACCATGAACCTTGAGCAACCTCATTTCTCAATGAAAAAAATCTTGCACTTCTAAAAGATAATGTCAACAGATCATCATTCATTAAATAAACAGTAAATTAATTGCCTGTGGGCACTAACGTACAATCAGAGTTAGATGGCATATATGACAGTAACTTGTTCCCGCTGTTGCAGAAACATACCTGACTGCATTCTCAGGCCACATTCCTCAGACGTCTGCCCAGTTCAGATTTGAAGGGAAGATTTTTTTTTTTTTGGACATACTTACTTGGCCACATGTTTGCCCTCCAGCAGGCCAGATCCCTGAACAGTCAGCACAGCTTCATACAGGGCTGTGCTGAAGCTGTTGGTGAAGGACACCAGGACTGTGCACTCCTTCTTCACCCGGATAGAGTTGCCTCCTTCAATCTGCAGAGCAGCCACAATTACAGGACCACACAGAAAAAAAAACAATTATCTGTAAAACTGATTGTGAACATTGTGGCATATACTGTTGTTTTTAACCCAATTTTAAAAAGGAAAATATATATGTGTATTTTTAAGAAGTGTGAGAAGTTTTCATATGAATTCGAGGCACAAGCTTGTGTTTGATAAAGATTTGAATGCTAGTGGTGTTCTTCTTCTCACAGCATTTTTCACCAGTATCTTCTCTGGCAGCAAAACATTATCTTGCCGTGTTCCACAAGGGAGTTACACGGGTCCAGCTTTCTTTTTGGCTTTCATAAATGATTCACCAGACACTGCTAAAAATGCTAATAGCTGTAGCATTTTTAGCTCTGTTCTGGTCTTTAGTAGAGTGACTTACATTATATGCTGTGTGAAAAAAATCAAAGAATGAATACTTTTTCATTAAAATAAAGCATCAAGTCTGGGATATTTTTTTTTGGTCAGCTAAGTAGTAGAGAGGGTTGCTAATAAGTTTCAGCTGCTTTGGTGTTAATGAAATGAACAAAAGCTGTAAAATATGGAAAAACAGTAAGACAATCCTCAAAACAGGAACTGTTTTACAGGTGGAGGCCACTGACATTGTTTCCTCGCTCATCGATTCTTTTTTGTTTGTTTTTACTAGTTTTACATTTGGCCAGAGTCATCGTTACTACTGGTAGCATCAGGTGCTACCTGGAACTTACAGAGGTTGCACAGCTGGTACAATTCCTCCAGCATGGCACATCAATACATGCCATTGCCACAAGGATTGCTTTGTCTCCCAGCAAAGTCTCAAGATGATGGGGGAGATTCCATGAGACAGTTACTCTAGGAGAGATGGACAGGGCCGTACAAGGCCCTTAACTCATCAGCATGAACAGTGTCTGCTCCTTTGTGGAAGGAAGAACAGGATGAGCACTGCCAAGGCTATAAAAATGACCTCTAGTAGGACACTGGTGTGAATGTCTCTGACCAAATAATCAGAAACAAACTTCATGAGGCCCGACATCCTCTACGTCTAATGGGCTCTGTGTTCATTGCCTGGCATCATGGAGCCTGACTGGCATTTGTCATAGAATACCAGAGGTGGCAGGTCCACTACTAGTGTGCTTTTGACAGATAAGAGCAGGTTCACCCTGAGCCCATGTGATAGACGTAAAAGGGTGTGGAGAAGCTGTAAAAGATTATTGAGAAACATCTAAAGTCTACTGAATACTAAAAGCATGTCATGTTTACGCTCATCAACAACTTCATTAGCTAGTTACCAAGGTACTGGAAACATTCCTCAGACAGTGTGGTCCATGATGACATGATAGCATCAGTAGATCATCCATGATGTGAATTTCTTATTCCAACACACCCTAAAGTTGATCTGTTGGATTGAGATCTTGTGACTGTGGAGGCTGTTTGAGTACAGTTAACTCATCATCATGTTCAAGAAACCAGTTTGACATTGTCTGAGCTTTGTGACATGGTGTAGACTGTGATCACACAGGGATGGACATGGTCAACAACAATGTAGGCTGTGGTGTTTGAAGTAAAATAAAATACTCCGTTGGTACTAAGCCTAACAGATTTTTTTCAAGAAAATGTCCCCTGCACCATTACACCAACATCAGCCTGAACCATTGATACAAGGCAGGATGGATCCATGCGTTCAGATTTTCTACACTAAATTCTGACCCTACCATCTAAATGCTTGACCAAAAATTGAGTCTCATGTTACCACCGGGTAACATCTTTTATTTTCTAGCTTTGGTGAGCCTAACAAAGACCATTAATTACACTAAATAGGCTTTGTAAATTAATTTATGATGTAACATGAATGAATATAGACGGTCAGGAAACAGCAGAAGAAATTTATTTCTGCTGCTAAATCTACATATTACCAGTTGACTGACATCATAATGTGAAAGGTAATTTGATTTAGGTCACCAAACTATGTTAGAGAGACTGTTGTTGTGGATGCTCCTTTGATGTGGGTTTCACTTTGCTCTTCATTGCAATAATAACCTGATCCTGTCATATTCAACTGACAGCCATGAAATAGATAAAAGTGAGGAAGTTGAGGAAGGAAGAGAAAGACAGACAGTGCTACATAATTGTTATTTAATACTTTGTGAGTTGCAGACATGGGAGAGGGGATGTTGCTGTACCTGTATGGTTATTTGTGGAGGGCTTATGCTGAACTCTTCTGCAGCCAGAAATGTTTCTTTGGTTCTCATGTCCTTTAGCACCACTGCCAAGTTCACAATATCATCACCTGCCAGGTATGACTGATATTTAAAATGAGAGATGGTGTGATTGAGTGTTGTCACTGGAGATTAGGAAAATGTGATGTGCAAAGGAAGAAACAAAGCAAATCAAATTGAAGGTTAGCTGTTTAATTTATCATTTAATGTAAATGTACAGGAATCATGAATGCGTTCAGTCACCTGAAAATGGCTGTATCTGCACCTCTGCTTGTGCGTCCCAGAAGGCCTCACTCGGGCTGCTGTTGTACTCTTTCACCTGAGCGTTGATGTGTCCCACCAGAACCCTGGGATTCTTCCACTGGTTTGTGATGGTCACACATATGTGGATGGGCTCACCCAGTTTTGGCACCCCCACTATTTTTAGGGTCACCTTCAGATTGGGTGACATTATACCTGGTGACAACATGTACATTGTTTCAGGTTAAAGATATGCGGCTAGTGTTGATTTGATTTTCACCCTTTGAACAAACTGTTGCTTGTGCTAGATTAAACCCTGAATGATTAAAGGTGTGTTGAAATTCCTCCCCTGTTAGTGACTTCTGCTGCCTCAGCGTACCCCACTGATCAACACTGACAGTGAACTAGCTCCTGTTAGTCACTGTGTTGCAATAGTGAGCAACCATAAAAGACTGTTTTCTCAGCATCAGCCTTGTCTTTTGTTGATTTTTACAACCCTAAACTCTTATATGTCAGAGAAAGTAACTTTTTTGTGACAAATTTCACTGCTATCTTTAGAATTAAAGTTACAATGTGTAAAATTTTAGGACCTAGGATTAAAGGACCTCCCTATATAATAGGCTGACATAGCGTCAGATGTTATTCAAAACAAGTTCACCTCTTCCTCGCTTCCATAGCAAGGAGGGTGATCTGGTGAGATAAACACTACTGAGAGAATCAGGTTTATACATATATAACCTTAAGTTTTCTTTCATAGCATTCGTTTCAGCTCTCACTATGTGAAAGCACTGACATCCAGATTGCCAACATGCCTGTTAAGAAGACAACTGTTCCCAATAGCTCCACATGGGAGGAGCTCCCACCTGGGAAGAACCTGCACTGACGACTGAATGCACCAGGTTAGGTGCTGTTACATCTATCCCGTAAAACATAGCAAATGCATAAGTTGAGGCCCAGCATGCAGCTGCACACACCTCCTGGACAGAGAGCCCAAGAGGTTGCCAGACCCCTAGTACAATGTGCACGCAAGCCAGCAAGAGGCTGAAGATCACTGCTAGTATAGGCCAGGTCAATTGCTCCTACTATACAGTGGGAAAATCCCTGTTTAGACAAAGGCTTTCCCACATGTGGTCTAGTCCACCTAAAGCCCTGGGTCCTGTCAATATAAATACGCCGATCATCGACTGGACACAAGGAATGCAGCTGTTGTTGCTCCTCTAAGATGAAAGGCGGCAGGTTAAAGACCAGCAGTTCTATAAGGAATGTGTGCCGATAACCTTTGGGCCTTGGTAAGGCCACTTGTGAGCCAGTGCATCCACCCCTAGTGGACCTCTCTGATCGTGCAGGGAGAAGAACAGGAGACACCGAGCATTCCCTCTGCATGCATAAACATCCACAGTTACTCGACTGAACCACAGACAAATGCTTCACCACCTCGGGGCACCTCAGACCTCCCTGTCTGTTGATGTACACCACAACGGTGGAATTGTCCGACCTCTCTAAAACATGATGTTCCTTAGTCAAGGAAATGTTTTAGCAACAAATGAGCTGCCAGCAGTTCCAGACAGTTTATGTAGGTAAATGTGAAGACCCCATTTTCCATTTACTGCTCTCCCTTTGTGAGTGGCACCCCAGCCTACAAGAGAGGCATCTGTGGAGACCACCTTGCTGGCTGAAACCGTCCCCATGGTAACACCCCGAGACAAGAAACCTGGTTTCTTCCACTCGTGGAGAGTAAGTGAACAGTCTGCAGAGATTCTCACACGACGGTGGTCGTTGCTGTGAGGGTTTAGTCCCTGTGAGCCCACCCAGCGCTGAAAGCCTCTCATGTGCAGGCGTCCCAGTGGTATATGCTAATCAACAGCTGAAATGTGGGGAACAAAGCGCCCAGTGACTGAGCTGTACGCTTGAATGTGTGAACAGTTTAGCTTAGCCCCCAATAGCACAGTTGTTACTTTGCAGATAATTAAGGAGAAGACTTTTGTTTTTATGTGAAACGACAGTCAATATGAAATGAATGCTATTTTGACATGTGCAAAGGAAATTCTGGTTTAATATTACTACTGGAATATGGGGAGTCTGAAAGGTTGGTGGGGGTGCTCTGTGGTACATACACGGATCTTGGTATTGCAGTGTTCTTGCATATACTGATGGTTTTCCTCCTGAAAGAAAGAGCAGAAAAAAATACTTCTGCTTCTTTTCTCATTACAGAAAGTGTCTGTGTCTTTTAACAAATGCTGAAGATCTTTAACTTAAAAATGATTGGAGAAACATTTTGCTCTGACGAGCCTCATAGATAGATAGATAGATAGATAGATAGATAGATTTCTCTTACTTTTCTCAGGCTTATAAGTCAGCGTCAGATCCTCTGGTTTATTGGAGCTGATGCTTTTGGTGCAAATGAGCTTTCCCACACACTCAGTGTCCACTGTCTTTCCCACCACCAGTCCATTGTGCACAATTAACCTTATGACATCTGCATCAACAGAGGCATAGACGAACGGGATGTCATATCGGGCATCCAACGAGTGTTGCTGGATGGCAGCTACCGGACAAGGACCACAGCAAAATATCCCTGAGGATGAATGTGTTTATTGAGAAATGTCACTCAGTATCATTCATATCCGTTGTATTATTTCATCACTTTCCCCTTCAAGGAAGACACTCTTTTGTCAAACAGTTTTGATCAGGTAGGTGAAGTCAAATCCTTTACTTAGTTACTCAAAATGTACAAAGAAATCAATCCAATCTATAAAGAGCATAATTTTGACAGCTATTTGGGGCAGGGGCCTACATGTACCTTCACTCTTTTCCAGTGGTGTTGGGTCTACTACCTGCCAGCCGTCAAACCCTGCACCAAGGTCTGGTCTCCTCATCCAGCACTCCACCCACACATGGAAGTTCCTGTTTTATAAAACAGAAAAATATTTGTAGTAGTAAAAAGTCCTTTTAGCAAGTCACAAATTAGTTTTTTGGTTTAAATATAAACCTGCAAGCCACTTTATTAGATAAACTGTGTTAGTAGAAGGTTGGGCCCTCTTTTGCTTCACGCACTGCCTTAATTTATTTGTGGCACATATTCAACAAGGTGCTTCCCCGCAGATTTTGCTCCAGCGTTACTCAGTCGCTCCAGATTTGTCACTTGATCTATATTGTGAATTTCTCATTCCACTACATCCCAAAGGTGATCTGTTGGACTGAGATCTTTTGACTGTGGAGGCTGAGTACACTGAACCGTTTTGAAATCATCAAACGGTTGATGTTTGATGATTTCATCAAATATCAACCCTTTGATGTTTGATGTTATCCAGCAGGATAACATTGTGTGTTATCCTGCTGGAAACAGACATCAGAAGATGGGTACACTGCGCTCAGGGGATGACATGGTCAGCAACAATACTCAGGCAGGCTGTGGGGTTTAAATGATGCTCGGCTGGTGCTAAGGTGTCCAAAGTTTGCAAAAGAAAATATCCCCCACACCATTACACCACCACCGGCAATCTGAAGCATTGATACAAGGCAGAATGGATCCTTCCGTCCTCCCATCCAAATCTTGTAGAAGAAATTGAGAATCATCAGACCAGAAAATGTTTTTCCAGTTTTTCTTATGTCAGATCTGAGCTGGTGAAATGTATCCTTAGTTTGTTGTTCTCTGCTGACAACACCCAGTGCAATCTTCAGCTGCTGTAGCCCATCAGCTTTAAGATTTAAAGGTTGAGGGTCTCTTCTTCTATAACTTTGATTGTAATGACTGGTTATTTGAGTTACTGGTGCCTTGCTGTCAATTTGAAGCAGTCTGCCCATTCTCCTATTACCTCAACAACCATGCCACATTCACAATCACTTAAATCACATTTCTTCACAGTTTCAGTGGTGCCTGGTTTCAACTTTGACAGGTTATCTTGAATATGTCTACATGACTACATGCATTTAAGCGCTGCCGTGTGACTAGCTGATTAAATCTTTGAGTTAACAAGAAAGTGAACACATGTACCTAATAAAGCAGCCACTGAGTGCAGATTGTGGGAACCAGATATTTAACCAGTTAAAAAAAGAAATCGTATATTTATGGTTTAAGAGCCAGTGACACCAACCAAATGCTGTCCTTTGACATGCCGAACTTCTCCCCGGTTCTCGTGTAAAACTCTTCAATTTTCATGTTGCCATTTCCATCATGAGCTGCATTGAAAACTGTTACCACCCTGGAAGGAATCCCTAGAACTCTCATTACTGGAGAGAAGAAAAACAGGCTTTAATGTCATTCAAAAACCACATTTTCAAGAGTCAAATAGCAATGCTGACATAATGCCTATGGCGAGTTACCATGTGAGTGCAGACCAAATGGTATGTCCCTTCAAAGAAAGAAAATAGACCCAATAATCCTTACACACTTGAACCAGTTGTGTATCTGACAGTCGTTCTGCCAATCTACAGCATTTTAAGTATCACAAGAGAAACTTTAATCTATCTTGTGTGGACTCGCCTGTATATATTTAGTTTCTGGGCAATTCTTGCTTTAAAGACACATCACTTAAGTATTATTGAGACTAATACTGGCATCACTGCTGTACTGTAGAGAAATTAGAACAGATTTAGGTTGACAAATCTAGAACTCCATGAGACATAGAACAACAGCTCTGCACAGGAGATAACTCAATCAAACACAGATTTCACCAATCATCTCATCCTAAACACACATCCTACCTGTACAGAGGACGGATGCAAAGACCCAGCATTGGCCATAACGCACAGGTTTGCATTTGGATGAGGCCCAGCGGAGAAGGATGTCAGCACTGCCACTCCAGTCTGTAGGCTTCACACCACTTTTGTAGCTGCCCTGCCACTTCCCCTCCAGAATACCCAGGTCATCGTTAGAGTTTATCTAGAGCAGGAAGAAACACATTATCACTTTTTTTTTTCTTTTACTGTGGACAAAATTGTTATTATTATATTCTATTATATGGTCTCTCACCATAGCACAGACCACTCGGCTGAGGTAGACAGGGTCTGCTCGTAATATATAATCTTTGTTTTTGTCAGTGAGGTGTTGTGGGCTGAACTCCAGAAGCTTCAGACATGCTTCCAGGACTCCAGGCTCATACTGCACACATGTGCACAGGAATTTAGCACATTTTCTGCTAATAATGCTGCTATGTGTTCTATGATTCTGGGTGTCACATACCTGACCAAATGACCATGGACGCTTGCTAACATTTAAACTACTCCCCATATACACAAGCCCATAGTCATTTTTGATGTACTCTTCTTTATGGGCATCCAGTGGCATGTATACTGGATCATCTGAAAAGCAGTGATAGCTTGAAATATGTGTACAACAGGAAAACAGCAGCCTGCGGACAAGAACAGCCAGTGGCAGTTGCTACATGGACTCACCTTTAAGCCAAGGGTTGCAGAGTACCACAAATGTTCCCAATTCATAAGTAATTCTGCTCTGTCTGGTCTCTATGTGGGCCAGGAGTTGATACAGAGCAACTGAGGACTGAACAGGGGAGCAAATGTGGATAATGACTGAGTGTGGATGCATGTTCCCTGGGTAGATTGTAGCTGACCAGTCATAGGGCTGGGAGTTGGACTGTTCTTCATAGAACAGAACTGGGATCCTCTGTGACAAGCCACCTGTACAGTAAAGAAAAACATATAATGGCTAAACTTAGTTCACTTAGGAGCCCCTATATCTCCTGAGAAGGAAGGAAGGAAGGAAGGAAGGAAGGAAGGAAGGAAGGAAGGAAGGAAGAAAGAAAGAAAGAAAGAAAGAAAGAAAGAAAAAGTGCCAAAAACTGCACTTCCTCCAGTGGACACTTCAGGCGGCAAATGAGTGTACAGCCTGCTACAAAAATGACTTTTGTGTACAGTCTAT
>VURO01051060.1:8202-22004 GCA_015108175.1 Pelvicachromis taeniatus | reverse complement strand
CACACACACAGGACGTTGGCTAAAACTTTGGCTAAAAGAAACATCCCACCATCAGTTCCTGTGAATCTGCAGGTCACTTTGCAACCCACTTCTACCGCAACTCACCCTTTCATGCTTTTTCAGACTTAGTGAATGTCACCAGCTTTGATGTTCCATGTTTGCACATAGAAGTGCAGGAAGGTCTGGAACAGTGCAGTGCGTATTAAAGAGATACATATTATTGCACAAAATACACATTTTCTTTTGACAATAGAGGCACTGATTGAAATGATTTTTTAGCCCTTGATATTCAAACTGTCTGTGGTTAAACAAACTGCAGACACTTCAGATGCTCTTCTTTCCATGATTCTTTTTAATGGAAAAGTTTTGAGAGTCTTGTTGTATTGCTTTAATCCTTTCCTTCCACAGTTTTGAATGTCTGGAGGTCATTGGCAATCACTTTAGCAAGCTCTCCATCTATCTTCTCCTCCTCTCTCTTGGCGGGTTTATGATAATCATGAAAAGATTTAGGCCTTATCATAGTGGCTCCATGAGATCTTGGTGCCTGGTGAGGTAATGATAGCAGTGATGTATGCTTGTTGCTAGTTTCACAGATAGAGATTGACAGTGGATGGGAATGATCATTATTATCCAGCTATCCATTTTGAACCCTAGATTACAATGTCTGTGCGAAAATGATTGAATGTGTATCATAATGTATAGCTTGTCCAGTTATTAACCAGCCTAAAAATGTGCAATATAAATGCCATCAAACTGGAAATATTAGTACATTTCCAATTTAATGATATGATGGTGAATTAGACAGATTTTAGTCATCATTACTGCAATAATGTCATCTCTTACACAACTGGATTCTATTTTTTTACATGGCAGGAAACACTGTCAGTTGATCATGCTTGAAAATTTTTTATTTTTTATTTATAAATACTACACACACCTGTATGTTTTTATTGTTAAAGTGTAACTTTAAGTCTAATAAACACAACTTTGTGTTCAAGTTTGACTAACATGGCTCGTATTTGTGCCAGAAAAAATATGCTGGTGTGTGTGGATAAACTGATATAGAGTCCGCTTGGTAGGATTTCATTCTAAAATAATAATTTAAATTTTAAGAAATGTAGGAGTTCCTGGGGCAGACCTAGGACACACTGGAGAGACTATGTCTCTCAGCTGGCCTGGGAATACCTGTGTTCCCCCCGACTAAGCTGAAGGAGATGGCTAGGGAGAGAGAGATCTGGGTAGATGGAAAACACGAGTATCCACTGTGATCATAAAGGGAAGGACATGTTCAGCAACATTACTCTGGTTCTCTGTAGCATTTAATCAATGCTCAGCTGCTACTAAGTGGCCAAAAGTGTGTTCAGAGCACTCTGGTCATTTTGCTCTGACTTCTAGATTCAACAAGGTATTGTCACCCACAAACTGAATAGTTTCTCTCTTTTTGGTTCATTCTCTCTAGAGACTAGAGAGGTTCTCTATGGTCTAGAGTGTAGCCCATAAAGAACCTGATGGTGAAAGAAAATCCTAGTAGATAGCAGCAGTTATTGAAATACTCAGACCAGCCCATCTGGCACCAACAACCATGCCATGTTCAAAGTCACTGAAATCACTTCTTGCCAATTCTTGATGTAAATGCATTGGGTTGCTTCCATGTGATTGGCTGATTGGCAGTTGAACAGGTTTACCTAACAAGGTGGTTGGTGAGTGTATGATTAACCAATTTGCAAACAAAAACAGTCACTTCAAAAGTAGCTGAATTCCACAGGAAAAAAAGCACACCAATAATCCTGCCTAGCTTGTCCTCATGTGAGGTGTTCAGGGGATCCCGCTCTAATCCTCTGACCCTTTGCATGCAGATCAGTCAAACACCCAACATTAAATTCTTTAACCTGTGGAAAAAAAGGTTTGTCGTAACAGAATAATACAGTTAAAACACAGATAAAAATGGGCTGACTTGAAACGATTGTGAAATTAGCAATTGAAGTAGAAAGGGTTTGTTAAATTTGAAGAATTACTCCATATCCCAATGCTAATTTCACAGATGTGTGTAAAAGTGCTGAATGACAGTGCGTAACGTTATCTTCTACAAAGTCTACCTCACAGGTGACCGGCTCATCTGTCGCAAATTGTTTTCAGCATCCTCCCTCTACTTTTATTGTCCACTGACTTGTTTCATAAAGGCTGCACTCCTGAGAGATTTCCTGAGGCGCCTGCCTGTGATTACACGGCTTCTTTCATACCACAGTCATTCTCTTTCTCTTCACATTTTGATTGGCTGAGGTAATGGAAACATTAGCCAGCATGGTCTTATTTTCCCCTCTTCAGTCCAGATTTTTCATGCCTCGCTTGACGCTTGTATGCACCATCAAGGTTTGTAGCTTATGCCTTAGAGCAGTTTTGCAAAAGCTGACGATTAGGGAGCACTGAGATTCATTTTAACCACAAACAAAATCTACAGGATTTTAGCTCTCACAAAACGGCAACACACATATTTTATTCACAACAGTATTATATTTTAATCTAATCTTATCTAATCTCTTTCCACGTTACACCAGCCTAAGAAATATTGCCTCAAAACTTGCTTCACATCAAAATACCATAAAGGTTTTTAGCAACAGCATGTTGAGAAAGTTATACTCTGTGTGGCACCACTCCTTGCTTTACATCTGGTATTTGCCTATAAATAAACCATAGAAATCATAGAAAACATACATGGAAAGATAAACATGTGAAAGATGAAAAGAAGGATTTTTTTAAGGGTTCCAAAATGAGTCAAGATGTGAGTGTTGCAAATTGCTTCATTGTTCCAGTAAATGTAAATTTCTTTATTCTACTCATCTACTCAACAAAAAAAACCCATAGGTTTAGGTCCTCTGTTTTGCACTTTGGGACCCCGTGTCTTTGTCCTGATGGCATGTTTGTAAAAAAAAAAAGGGGATGCTGAGAGTCCGCTATGATTTTTGTTGCTTGCTCATACAGCCTCTATAAGTGGTTATGTTCATTCATTTCAATTACATTTATTGCTGTTTTGTGCTGGTGGTCCTGCTTTTCATTTGCTTTGTCAGGTTACTAAACCATGCTGTGTATTTGTTCCCTGATGTCGCCCTCTAGGACTTTGCATCTGCACATCAACATGATGTAACTCCTAGCCCCATACAGCCTCAAGTGTCTTAAAACAAAATAAAACATTGTGTTGCATTTTTTTGTGCATGCTGTGGATGTGGGTTTTTTTCATCATCTTTTTCAAAGATGAGGACCACTAAATTTAATAGCATGTTGCCTGTTTGTTTTTTTTTTCTCCTTTATTCTAGTATGTGATTTGCTGAAAGAAAAAAAAAAACATTAATATCTAGCTTTGACCTCCTAAGGCTTTTTGTATTTCCTCCTACTCAAACAAATTATATCCTAATGATGAAAAAGACTAAAACCTAACACTGACAATAATAAAAACTGAAATCAAACATTTTCAAACAGTAAAAGCTCAACCGAAATGAACAAACTCACTCTGGAAGCTAACAAGAAATGAATAAAGATTAAACAGCTCTGGGAACAGATGACCATACAGGTCAATCAACTTTAGTAGAAGCCTGAGCAATTTGAAACCTTAGCAGTGTTTCATATAATAGTCCAACCCATAACCTTAAACATGCAATATGGCTAAAATAAGAAAAAAGCATTAGCTGGATTGGAGTTTGCATGTTACTTCCGCATAAGCGTGGATTATCTCCGGGTCAGTTGTTTCGTTTTTTTTTTTATATCTTAAATTCTTGCGTATGGTCATTAATTTGGCCTGCATCAAAGAACATTTCCTTTAGAGACATTCGGAGTGAGGCACTAAGTGTCACACTGTTTGATAAAGTTGTGGTGCAGAGAAGGGTCTACAGTATGTCGTCAAGGACAAGTGTCAGAAATAGACTCCCATCAGAGAAATTATTAACATGATTTTTAGAATGTACTTGGTAATTTGCATACGGGATAAAGACAGGTGACATTAATAAATACTCCAAGAAGAAATGTATGTTTTTAAAAGTCTTTAGAGATACTAATGGGTTCATCCAAAACTAAGTAATTGCAACAGAAAGTCAAGAGGCAATCTGATGTTTGTTTTTCAGCAATATCATAGATATGGCCTTGGCAACAGACAAGCTTTTTGACTTTTTTAACCTCTACTAATTTCCAAGATGATAATCAGAATCAATAGGAGGCAACTGCGTGATGTTAGACAAAGTCAGTGTATTGGCCAATTAGAGTTTGTTTCTTAAAGTCAATTAGCAGATACATAATGAGTGCTCCTCGAGTTATTGGATTGGAAAGAACACCCATAATTCTAACCGCTTTGACCATCCTTCTGCTGTCTGCTGTTTGAGCTGTATACTTCTCTTTTTTGTTCACTTTAACATCTTTGCGCACATTAAGTAACACAAATGAGAATTTTTATCTTTTTTGGAATTACTTCCTGGCTGTGACGTGATGAATCCCTATTTTTTCCAAAATGCCACCACAGTTGTTTTGCTAATCATTTGCACTCTGAAAATGAGAAGTAAATTAAGATAAGAACAAATATTTATATGCACATATCTCAAAATGTTGATATACACAAAATAGTGAATTTGTAATTCTGCTAATTTTTATTCTATTATATAAATACCTTTATTGACAATTTGATCGGGATCACATAAGGTATAGCTTGTCTTGTCTAACTACTTTTGCTAGCTAGTTACATGCTATGTGCTAGAATATACATTTCAGTGAATTCCTCTTTAAGTCAAAGCAACTTCTTTCTAAAAGCAAATATGTTTGAGATATGTTATTTTTTAATTATTTTTAAGATGAAAATGAAAAAAACTTTTATTTTAATTACAAATGAATCTGACTTTACCCCCAAATTTGATTTTAGTAGCTGTTTTTTCCCATTTAAGCTGCATATTATAATACACCTGTGCTTGCATAATTGTTGGTGCATAATTCTTCCATATAGCTTTTGTCTCTCATGTTGTCTGTGGTCAAAGCAATCTCTCTATGTGCACACTTGTGCTATTGTATTGCAACTGTTTTCACATTTAAAATATTTGCTGGCATTCTTTGCCAAAATTGTTTTCCATATATTTTTGAGGGGGGCACTTGCCTCACTTGCCTTACAGCAAGAAAGTCCTGAGTTCAATTCCACCATCAGGCTGGGGTCTTTCTGTGTGGAGTTTGCATGTTCTCCTCGTGTTTGCGTGGGTTCTCCCCGGGTACTCCGGCTTCCTCCCACAGTCCAAAGACATGCAGTTTATGGGGATAGGTTAACCCTAAATTGGTTGTCAGGGTGTTAGCCCTGCGACAGACTGGTGACCTATCCAGGGTGTACCCCGCCTCTCGCCCAGACAGCTGGGATAGGCTCCAGCACCCCCCGCGACCCTGAACAGGATGAGCGGGTGCGAATGGATGGATGGATGGATATTTTTGAGGGATGCTAACTAAAAGATACAGCCATTTCTGAAAGGCTGGTATATCACATTTATGCCAGCATCCAGCCTAGAATGGTGATTTCCTCTCTGCATCGCTTGGTGCTAAAAAAGTAAGTTGGGTTTTGTCTCACATATGCAAAATCTAGTGATAAAGGTAATCAAATGCCAAAAGGGAGTACAGTGTTGATATATTGAACAAGTACAGCATATAGCACCAAATCAAACATCGCTCATTTTTATCACAGGCTGAGTGAAGGGTTGGGTCTATGAATTCAGTGAGCTAAAATCTTCAGTCGATGTCAAGATATAAAACAATATAAATCACAGATGCATTGAAAGCTGGATTGTGTTGACTTTGTATCTCTTTTGTTTTGGTCGCTTATGGTGATACTTTCTGTCTACACATGAACGTATAAACCTTAGTTCAACTTAGCTTAGTTATTTTGTTCTCTCTTTTTTGCCATGTTAAAGCCAACCGATATTGATATAGTAAAATTGTAAATGAGCTCTGGAGAATGAACATGAGCTGTAATTTACTTTTGGAGCAAGTAGTTGGAATTTGTATAAGAGCTAAATTATTACAACAATGTTCTTTGCCCATTAAAATGTCTTTCTTGGCATTCTGCTCAGGGCTGAAACATAATTTCCCTACTTGCTCCTCATATTCAAAATGGACATGAAAATTACCCAGCTCTGAATATGTAATAGGGCTAGAAAGCTGGGCAGGGAATAAGCCAGGAACATGCCACCGGTGTAGCTGCCCACTGCTGAGGCATCTAATCCTCTTGGCTACTGCAATCCTTCTTCCTACTTTTCAATAGTTTGAAACTCTGACAAATGAGCGTGGCTCTCCTAGGCCAGTGGATCTTTATTATCGTTACTCTTTTTTATTGGATAGATGTGTCCAGAAACAGTTGTTGGAAAAAGCTGGCACCTCTGTGGCGTTTCATCCCGTATAGTGTAATACTGTAAGAGGAGTATAATCAAAGGCAGGTGTTTTGGCAAGCTTAAATTAGTTGCAAGTAAGTAAATCAACTGCTGTTTCTCTGGAGTTTACTCAGCTGTTTCTCTAATGAAGCTTTGATTTAGTGGTCACACATGAGAAATATGCTTAGGGACTAATTTTATAAAAGGTAGCACCAGTTATTGTCATTTGATATTTGAATCATCGTAAGATTCATTCCCATTTGAACTCCATGAATAGAGAAATATTAACCTGACCTTCTTGTAACATAATTACTATTATTGTGATGTGAATGAGGTGGAAAGGACTCGGCGTCTGGGTACTGGGACACTGGATTTTATGTATTCTCATTAGAAACAATTTAACGCACTTCAAAACTGTACACCGAGTTCACTGAGCAGAATAAGTCACTTTGCAGCTGTTGGTGCTACGTGCCTGATTTGCAAACTTGGCTGATCATCAATTTTTGGCCTGTGTTTTGTAATGGAAAAAGTTTGAAACACGGTAATTAAATGTCTGTCAGAGATGCTCTGAATTAATATCTCACAGTCTCATTTCATTACCTGGCTTGGGGTTCTGCCAGTGGACTCACCTCACAGACATATAGGTTGTCCTCTATACCAGAAAGCTTATTCTAAACTGGAAATCACTTGCAAATACCTCAAACTCAAAGGTGTTTGGGGGAATGAGGGGAAAGAACAAGAAAAAAGTTATTTAGCGCTTCATCCTTTTTGCATAGTAGTTATGTATTTGTTCCGTCTTTGAGGAGGTCACTGATTATGTGCAAATATTTTTGGAATTATTTGTTTGCCTGCTTTTTTGACTTTCCAGGTTTCACCTTGACCAGTGTTAGAGCCTTGAAGGTGCTGTTCAGTGGTTTCTGCTTTTCAGCTGCAGCAATGTCTGAAATGGTTTTAGAAATGAAAACTGAACCTTTCACCATCACTTGGCAGTAAAGGTGGGCTATGCATTTTTATTCCAGTTCAAAGAAACTGGATGAATGGGTAAGCAGTGTGAATATGTGATCAGTTCTGTTATAGTCCTCCCAACCCTCAAACCTGAACCTGACAGATGACTAATTCACTGAAATTTTCTGAAACATTCTGCTTTCCCATCACCGTGTTTTTGATTGAGCAAGAACAAGTTCTACAAATGTCAAGCATAAAAAAAGCATGAATAAAGATTAGAGGCCATGCTATGAAGCCGCACTTAGGTACAGACAACTATTCAAATCTGTGTGGCATGTTCTCATCTTTAACATGCTAATGTTTGGCCATTATTTTCCATGTTCACTCATAAGACTAGATCACGAGCTGAATTATTGAACAAGTTATAACTTTGAGCTGAAGTGCTAATAATTTATCCTTAGTAGGCATGAATGTCTGTTGGAAAGTTTATGGAAATTCATTCAATAGCTGTCAGGACATTTCACAAAGAGCCACATATTTGAACCTCAGGGCGGCACAAGATAAAAAAAAGACCAGTGATCATCAAAGCCATCTCAATTTATCCTCTGAGACTCATGTGCAAAATTTTAAGGCAATCCACCCTTACAGAAATATCAGCACTATGCAGTCTGCAACAGTGATAGTGTCACTGTAAGACCACAATGCTTACATTGCTAAAATCATATGCATTTTTTCTTTTGGACAGAGTGTGATAGGGGAAAATAATTGTTGCACAAAGATACTTTACATAATCTGATCTCAGCATTAGTTTTAGGTCATTTTTCACACCTGTGCTCTTTGATCACGCTAAATCAAAGTCACATCCCCCCTAGATAAGATTCATTTGAGCGTGTATTACTACTCAGGTGCAGACCAACTGAACTCAGTTTGTCCTGGGAATGTGACTGAATCTGATTGAGTTTGCAATTTTGAGCTGAACGGCTCATGTTGCATAAGTTTGTTCTGTATTGGGACGTGGCAAAGCACACAAACAGCAGCCTGTATACTAGCTGAAGTAGCAGGCCTGGAAAGGAGCAGAGGTCAATCACAGATATATGCAATAGTCAGAAACACAATACTTTCCTTCTCCTCATTTACTACTCTCAGAACATCTGAGCAATAACAGTTTGAACTTCTTACGTGGTTTGCAGTGATGCATTATAGTTTGCTTGTTTTTTTTTTTTCAGCATTAAGTGGAGATATTATCTGAATTTCAGGAACGAGGCAACACCTCATTCACGCTCCTTCCTGCCTCAGGTTACATATATGCCTCCCTCCATCAGCATCAGCTGTTTTCATTTTACATGCGCCTCCCTCCCCCCCCTTTTCTCTCTCTTCCTCCCCTTCTCTCTCCTTTCCGTTAGTTTTGGGGGATCTGCTCGGCCCGGGGAGCCGCTGCCAGTCCCCCCCGAGGCCTTCCCCAAACCGCTGCATCAGTACCCAGCCCCTCATCACCCATCGCTCTCCGCCACTGAGGATGTGGCCCCAGTTAGTGAAAAGAAACTAATGAAAGGGAAGAGTAATAGTTTTGAGACACAGTTTGTTTGATTCTGTTTAGCTTATATTCATACTCCTGTTTCCAAAAATATTTAATTGCAGTTTCTAGGTAGAACACATTGCAGGTAAAAATCAAAAAAGTTAGGCTAAAAGGGAATAGATCTGCATACTGAAGAACGTGAGCCCGAGTCCATAGTTTAAAACATTTTGTGCAGACTGCCCATCTGGAGCACTGGGACATTTACCAATGGCCAGAGGGTCATTTTAGGCTGACAAGAACAGCCAGCTAGAGCAGTGATAAAATAACAAGCAGGGATGAGCTGGTAGACTCTCAAAGTTCACGCATCAGCTGCGATCCTCTTGCTTGTGCAGTTACAACACTCTCTCCTCCCCCTCGATTGTAATTTTATTCATCAAAAAAGGTACAACAATGAAAGCTAAAGATGAATTTTATGGATAACATTATTCTTACTTTTAGTGGCGCCATGGTTTAGCATTTTTCACATTCACTTAAGATGTAAAAGATCCCTATTTTGAGGAGACACATATCCCTTTAAGGTTGCTTCAGGAATGGCATCCAGTATAAAAATCTGCCAACTCAAATATGCAGAGCATTCTGAATAAGGGAGTAGCTGAAAAGACCTTTTTTTTCATTATTCACATTCCACCACAAACATGTAGATGTCCAAATAAGTTTACAAATTAGACCCAGAGCAACAAACAATATTGTCATTAAAATAAAATCCGTGTCTTCACATGCATTTGTGAAAACAATTGTGTGCCAGTCAGATTATAGATAGAATGCGTGTAGCTGATGAAATGCAGTCGGCAAATAGTGCCGCCGTGTTCCAGGGACATTCTCTCCTGGCACATTAAGCTCTTTCCAGCTCCATCACAGTGCATGGGAAATTACTGTGATACACACTCCAGTGGTAGCATTATCACTTAAAAAAAAAAAGAGGCAGCTTTGACGGATCAGATATTTAGTGGCATTACCTACAGTAAACATAAATTTCACACGGGTGTCACATTATTTGTTTTGAGCACATTTGGGCTCTGATAGTTTTCAGTGAGAGGAGACCGGGCCACCACATGCTGAGTGGTTTCAGAACGAAGCAATCAACACCTGTGATGGATGTCCTCGGTGTGATCACAGCTCACAGAGCTATCTGTGCCTGATTCATAAGGGCGTCTTGGATGAGGCAGTTTCTTCAATGGTTGCTGGTAATAGATCAGAAGCAGTGGAGTCGTAGAGAATCGGGAACAAAAGAGGACATATCGACAGAGCAATAATGCACCATCTCCAGCGCGGTGTAATTATCATCTGTGTTTATTATTGACAAAGAAGGTTACAAAATACAAAACAAGCCATCAAACAGCTAAAGCAGAGAAAAGCCACCTGCAGAAAGAAAAGTGCACAAAAAAACCCCAGACTGCATCAAATGGAAACTCATCAGGTAGCACTTCACAAAAGACTGAGTTCATGCTGCAGACAGCGCACCGAGCAGAACACAAAATCTCCATCGCAGCTGTTCGTCAACGAAATGAAATATGTTTCAACCGAGAACAAAGGGGGAAATTGAAACTTGTATGAATAAGAGATACTTTACGCTAAAACTACTACAAACCACTGTGTTTCTCTTCCACTTTGGAGTTCAGCCCCCCACCCGCTGTTGTGAAATGATTGCAAACACTCTGATGGAACAATAGATCAAAATGAGCTATTATTAAAAAAAAAAAATACAAATACAAATTCTATTTTGCTGGCACACATTTGAAAACACAATACCAATTGAATTTCACATTGCACTGCACAATCAATTTCAAGCAAATTCACAATATTGACAGAAAAAAGCCTTCAGATTAGCTCGGAATAGGCCCCTCTCACTGAGCTCCTTACTTATTTATCCCCTTGAGCCGTCTTCAGTTTACACACACTGTACACGTAGCTCAAAGAAACACTAGAAAATTCATCCTTTAATAGTGGGGTGTGAGCTATATACACAGTGTGGATTGCACCAGCTCAAGTATGGAACGTTGTTGCGATCTATTTACACCTTCCATCATTGCTCTGTTGGGTTCTGCTGAGCGGATAAATCCCACGAAAGTGCTGCAATCTGCACTTTCAGTGAATTACTGTCACGTCTGCTACAGAACCCTTTAACAAACAACCTGTCTTTCTGCACATGAGAGCTACACATTCTTCTCTTCTCATTATGATACACCGGCCACTCACCCCCCACGGGCTCTGATTCCACAGCAGTCATAGTCACAGTAGCCAACAGAAGACTTTAGTGTTTGTCACTGTTTAGTTTGAAATCCACAGAGAAACAGTTAGACATCAGATGTTAAATTGAGAAAGCAAGTTAAAGTTGTTCTCATATTTGGACCTATTTTTAAAAGGTCACATAATTCCACATCTGTGTTTTCCCTGTAGTGCTGTAGCAAGACTAAAATGCCATGTGCATTGGATTTATTTGAAATACAAAGCTTCTAGTGGCACATTAGCAAAAGAAAAATAGTTTTGCTTTTGTGTATGGAAGGGTTGGTAAAACGATATCCTATGGGGCTGGGTAATGCGAACAATATAAATATTTATCATGACAGAGCATTTCATTGGGAAATGAGAGGCTTTAGTGTACAGGTGATATGTTCTATGCAATCCAAGCACAGAAACACAACAAAAGTCAAATATTGTACAGAACACTCAAAAATGTAAAACTAAAGTAAAATGTTACTTTACAGCAAAAGCACTTAGTTACTTTACAGATCAACTTTACATGTAAAATGTGTGATGATAAGTAAAACGAAAAACTTGAACCCAGGAATCCACTGGGACACGTCTAAATGAACCACATTTATAGGTTTACTGTAAACTCTTGATCACCCGTTGATATCATGTAGTGATCCACCCCAATGAAATACTTTATCTTTACTTTCCCTTTAGTTTTTCACCGGTATGTTGCTATTTCAACTTTAGTCCCGTGTGACTGCATGTCATGGTAGAGGGTTCACATCGTCCTAGTCTACTCATGAATGTTGCTTTGTCCTGTGAGGAAGATTAACAGGGGAACAATACCACATGGGCACCTGCTCCATGCTAACACATACCTGGCCAGAGAATGAAATTATATCAAAATGCCATTACACTATCAAAAAGTCATCAATAGAACTGTCGGTGTAACAGAATACTGCTACGATTAGTTGTCCGTGTGCATGTGGTATGCAGATTCTGAATTTCAAACTATAATCAATGACCTACTTCCAGTGAAAAAAGTCTGACTGTAACTAACCACTTCAGGTCGAAGAAAATAAAGAGCTCCATTCCCTGAACAGGGAGAAGGAGCTGGGCAAAGTCAATCGAATGGAAAGTGATCGGTCAACAGTCACATCGGCCATAAATATGAAGATCAGTTGTACATAAATAAGGTCTCACCGCACAGCCAGGTCCTGGGTTTGAATCGACTGTATGTTCTCACTGTGCCTGTGTGGAGTTTCTGTGGGTACTACTGCTTTCCTCAAAGACGTGCATGTTGTGATAACAGGTGAATCTAAATTACGCATAGGTGTGAATGTGAGCGTGGATGGTGGTCTGTCTCCATGTGATTGCTTTGCAAGAGAATGGCGACCTGCCCTGGGTGTACCCTGACATTCACCCTATGATAGCCGGGAAAGGTGCCAGCTACCTGCAACCCCAAATTGAACAAGTGAGAATATGAAATAAAAATGAGTGAACGTCCATTTTCGGTATATACTTCTGTCTGAAGTGTGTTTCAGGCACACTCTGGAGTTACTCCTTCTGTTGTTCACTTGCAGTGAAAATGTTTCTGATTAGCTGGCAAATTGAATTTAAATACGAAATATTTGGCCAAATGGGGACTCCTGGGGGAATATCTGATCTGCTCAACGTCCACTGTGTTCACCCGCAGCGTTTGCTAAATCTGTCTGTCTGCTGTTTCGTACTGAGCGGGTAGTATGGAGCAAGAGCTGTTTGTTGAAAACAGCTGCCTGCTGTGGCTGAGAGTAGCACTATCAGACTAATGGGAACAAACAAAGAGTTAAGCTAGATAGCTAAATCATTTTAAACTTGCTGTAAAGGTCCCTAATGGCAAGGCTATTATCACAAAGACCTATGATATCCACTAATGAAATTTCCTTTTGAGTGTGACTACTACTTTAATGTCTGATTCAATGGTCTGGTTTTGTTTAGTGAGAGAAAGATGAGCCGAGAAGGCACCCTACTTCAGACAAATGTGTCATACAGCTATACAATAAATTATAACAAATCGGTGCCATGAAAGTTTATACTATAAAGCTTATGATAAAGTTTATATGAAAGGTGCCTTTGTATTAGATCACAACGCTAAGGAGCGTCATTTCCTGCATTAATAATTAAGAGTTCCTACGTTTTAAGATTTTCTCTGCAGAAACTGTTGTTTCAGGTCACCTTTTCTTCTTGCATTTCACATCAAAATGCAAATAAGCAAATAAGCATACAGCACGGGGAAGCTCAACCCATTGCATCCTATTTGCTTTCTGGCAAATGTTGTTGTCAAATAAAACAAACATTTACAAGAGGAAAAAATCTTGAGAAATAAAGCTGGAACCTGTATACTCAATACATGTCAGAATCAATACTGCAGCTGTCAGAATCTCTGATACCACCTTCAGGTGGAAAGGTCGTTTCTAGTCAGGCCTTGACATCTCTGCTCGACGGAGAAGGCTCTTCATACGCCATTTTTTTGGCATTTGGCAGGATGCTGGCAGGTAGGTACTGAGCAGACGGCGTGTGGAGCTCATCCATAACTGTGGTGAAGTGGTCGGGACTTTCCCCATTGGACGTTTCCTTGATGACACTGTAGGTGAGGGCCACGCTGTAGGAAGCAGGCTTCTCCATGCGCTGAGGGCCACAGTGACACAATTTCTTAAAAGCAGCACGGAACT
>VURO01051059.1:7798-22008 GCA_015108175.1 Pelvicachromis taeniatus | reverse complement strand
CTGATTGTGTGTGTGTGTGTGTGTGTGTGTGTGTGTGTGTGTGTGTGTGTGTGTGTGTGTGTGTGTGTGTGTGTGTGTGTGTGTGTGTGTGTGTGTGTGTGTGAGACTAAACTGCAACCGCATACCCTCACAAAACACACTCCAGTCTATATTACTTAGTGAAAGTGGGAAGGTTTGGTAATTTGTGTTCAGGTGGATGAGCACCAGAAGACGACAGCAGCGTGGTGGCAGCCGTGACTCTTACTTCAGTCTGAGTCTGACCTGACCCAGCAGTATTGCTAAATCTGACTTGTTACATGACGAGTGCTCTGGCACGCCTCGCCTCGCTGAGACAACCTCTGGCCACAATCTGGGTGTCTTTGTCAGCTCGTAGCAGCTCGGCCCCCAGAATTGCTGAGGTGGTGGATTTTCCTCTCCTTCCTCACTCATTGTCAACCCCCCTCTCCCTCCCTTATTCCTTCCCAGCATCCACAGGTCAGCATTTTTTTTTTTTCTTTGCTGTCACCCATTCACACTTCCATGGACCAGAGGCTTTCTCAGTATCAAGGGACTGCATAGTAGTAGAGATGGAAACTCCCTAGATCATTTCCTTGCTGGCAATTAGCAGCACACAGACGTCTCACTGTTTGGGAGACCTGACAGAAAGGAGGAAAGAAAAAAGGAAATGAGCGAAAAGTATGACAAGAAAAAGAAGGGGAGCGCTGGGAAAGAAAGAGAATAAAACCATACACAGAAGGTCTTGATTAAGTGGTCTTTTAAATGCGCGAGTGGGTAGCAATTCAGCAGCTCTTTAGTCCCGGGAGGACCTGTCTCAATTACCCTAATGAGGCAGAGTGACTCTGGCTTTCCTGGAAGGGTATGGGAGGCAGGGAACCCAGCAAGGCCATACAGGAGAGGCAGGGGGAGCAAGAGCCTCGACGCGTGTGTGTTTGTGTGAGGGAAGCACTCACTATATGGATGCCCTGTGAAGTTAAATGGAGCGTGCCGGGTTCCCAATGAGCCACTGTTAGCTGGCAGACTGACACACAGTGACCTCCCACTGTGCGCATCACTTTTTCATCTGTGCTGTCGGGGAAGGGCAGTTAACCCCAGTCTGCCCTGAACCTTAGCCTTCACGAAACCAATACATATTTTTAATAAAGGCCAAGCACTACGAATGCAGACATCCCAATGAGTAGGCCTATATCTGTTTCTACCCTGCCTCGTGAAGTAAGAATGAAATAATTTGCCTTTATGACCGGGAAAGCTTCGCTGTTGTTATGAGCTACAGGTCAAAAATGGGGAGATTTGAACTGTTTGAAATGTAATAAATGTTCTGGTCTGAATGTTTCCCTGTTTACTGACATAAGGTAATGGAACCTGGCTATGTGTTATGTATTTCAGTATCTATCCCTATTAACCTCACGTATCCAGCATTTCACCAGTACAGACCCAGGTGAAAGCAGACCTGTTCAGAATCTGCACTTGCTTTGATGTAACCACCACAGTGATGATTAAGATAGTGGGGGAACTCATAGTTACAATTAACAGTTTATGGCTTTTGAAATGGAATGGCGATCTTAATCAGTGCAGTGATATCATGTTTGTAAAATGACCTAAGAGACAGTTTTTTGTTTTTCAGTTGGTAACTTCTAACTAAGTTCAAACAATCTGCACATCCTTGGAGAAGAAAAGAAATGATTGTGTTATTAATCATGATGACCGTGTTAACGCCTGTTAACGTGTTAATGCTGCAAGCACTAGAAATAACATAAGGTAATTGTTTTCTTTATGACTTTATCACGTTTCACGTTGTAGAGGAATTTTGGCCCGCTCTTCTTTAGAGCTGCGTTTACTTCATTGAGGTTTGCTGACATTCATTTATGCACAGATGTCTTAGGGTCTCACAACAGGATTTCAATCAGGTTGAGGTCTAGACTTTGAAAAAAGGGGCCATTGTTACAACTTGGTTCTTTTTTGTTTTTCAGCAATTCTGTAGTAGATTTGCTGCTCGAGATCTTTGACCTGTATACAGAGGAGTTCATGGTCAACTCCATGACTGCATGGTGCCCAGGTGCAAGCTAATCATCTGGCTACAAAAGAGCTCCGGACAATCGCTCCTCCACCAACCTTTTTTTGGTGTGAGGTGTTTGTATGGAAATACTGTGTTTAGTTTTGGCCAAACATGGAATGGGATGGGATAGGATGTCCACTCCTGGGAAGATTGTGCGATTATGTTGAGACACACATGAATGCTCCAGACTAGCAAGCTGCCAGAATTTTTCTGCTTTTCTGCTACTAACTAACCCTCTGAATTCCTATGGAAGCAGTAGTCTAAGGTGTATTTAGTTTTTGCTTTGTAATTTGCTTTTGTGGGCCCCAAGGAACGTCGATCTAGCATTATTCAATTCAATTTTATTAATATAGCGCCAAATCACAATAACTGTCGCCTCAATGTGCTTTATATTG
Organism: Pelvicachromis taeniatus; assembly: GCA_015108175.1. Lineage (NCBI taxonomy): Eukaryota > Metazoa > Chordata > Actinopteri > Cichliformes > Cichlidae > Pelvicachromis > Pelvicachromis taeniatus. Next base: position 19,560 of record VURO01051059.1, on the reverse strand, counting down.
TAAGGTAGACCCTACAATAATGCATACAGTGAAAAACCCAACAATCATATGACCCCCTATGAGCAAGCACTTTGGCGACAGTGGGAAGGAAAAACTCCCTTTTAACAGGAAGAAACCTCAGGCAGAACCGGGCTCAGGGAGGGGCGGCCATCTGCTGCAACCAGTTGGGATGAAAGAAGGAAGACAGGATAAAAGACATGCTGTGGAAGAGAGCCAGAGATTAATAGCAAGTTAACATGTCAAGAATTTTGAATTATGCTTTGGATTATGAAAAAATGTTACAAAGAATAAGCTATATTTCTTTAAAGTTTTCAGTGGTTATATATGATTGTTACTGTAAAAGTGAGTTTACACATTTTGTTTTAGGAGGCATTCTCTGGTCAGCAGTATATTCTAAAATCTCCATGAAAACATTTGCCCCATCAGCTAATGCATGTAATAAATATAGTAAATATAAATGTAAACCCCACATAGTCTCTGAGAAAAAACAGTACTGAGAAAATTGAAACTTTAAGGGTTTTTTTTTTCTTTTTGTTTTAAAGCACTTCTTTTCCTTTACCGAACATGGTGTTATTGTGAGGCTGGAGCCCTCACTGATAGCCCTGTCACCTTTCACATTCAATTGCTGCAAAACAACTGGAATCATTTGTCATTCTTTCTGGGCCACTGAGTGAAATATGACTCATAGGTCTCAGAATTGTTGAATTTGAACAAGCACATTGCCTTGGTCTCAAATCTCCTCCTTCTTTCCTTTCTTTCTTCTGCACTCTCAGTCATACAGAAGAAATGGCTTCAATTTAGACACTCCTAACAGTCTCTCTTAATGGCTCTTTCTAATAGAAGTTATTTATGGGAAGATTCATTTTAATCTATCAGTCTGGGGAGTAAAAAAAACTGCCTGTGAAATGTTTGTCCCTACAGGCTGTGCACCCTGTTGCTGACCGGAACACTCCTCCTTTAATAAAAGAAGTAAGGAAAAGTTGGATGCCAAGACCAGGGATGATTTAGCTCATTAAGTTGGGGTTTGAATTGCAGCAGAGCTTGCAGGGCTTGGCTTTAGGTGCGAAAATGTCAATAGCAAAGAGTGCCACGTCTCTCTTGTCAGTCCTGACGGAAGACCAACAACCGGCCAGCCTGCCGTTTGTCTTCCTGAGTGAGTTTTCTAATAACCGTAATGGCTGTGGCAGTAAATTGCCAACAGCCTGTCACAGAGAACATAGTGCAGCATTTAAATCTAACAAAGAGCACCCACCCTCCATCTCTGCTTTGCCCCGATTTTATTTTTAAAACTTAGGAACTCATTCCCTTAAGGAGCACTTCAAGCTAATAGAGAATAGCCAAGCCCACTGCAGAGCTCAAGTATATCATATCCTAACCTGACAGAAAATCCTTGAGTCTCCTCTTTTAAAAGCCTAGAATAAGATATTAAGCACTGCCATGACATGCTTCTTCTTTTATGTTAAGCAGACAGCACTATAATACCAGTTAACGATTTGAATTATGCAGCAGTGTCCTAACTGCATTCCTCACCTGTCTGATGGAGTCCCACTTTAGTGAAATAACACATTAATGCTGATGGCTGATTGGAATTATATGTCATCTTACCCTTGACCCCCATCATTGTGTGCCCTCACATAAGCCAGTGTTTTTCCATCCTCCTCCTATGGAGTTGACTGCAGTCCCTCTGTGAGATGAGCGCGCTCGGTAATTGGAGCAGCGGGAGCCGATTTGTACACGTCCTCTCCTTCAGTAGCAGCAGTTTGCCAGTGGGCAGCCTGTGGAGCAATGCCATCCTGCCATTTGTCAGACAGGGTGCAATTTCCCGGTCATCTGTTTCCATCCATAACTGAAGGTGAGGGCAAAAAAATGGTGAATGATGGCGACTTTAATATGGATCCTGATGCTGTCGGAGCTTACTCCTAGTAAGCGGCAGCAAGCAAGACTCACGCACTCTCAACTTTGTGGCAAATTCCTCAGCACTGTGCTCACAGTTCTCAAATACTCACCATTTAAAAATGACGCATTTGTCAGTGATGTGGTGCTTGGCTGATTATTTCTGTTTGCAGAACTGTGGTATTCTTCCAGATGGAAGGGTGTGCCATATTTTGTAAATGAAAGCTGCCTAACATGAAGACTTCACCTCTTAGGAACAGATGAGAGATTTGTCATTTTTGCCTTATGCATTAACCTCTTGTTATACCTCCCTGTAGACAATTGCTTTGATTCCCTGAAAGAAAGGCGCAGAATGATTCGGTCCAAAGCTTAGATAATAGTATTAACTTTTGAAACAGACTTTCTTTGGTGTTGGTAACTCACAATATTGGATTTAGTCTATGTATTTGGAGCTGTTTTCTGCCGCCACCGCCGGTTTAACACAAAATAATCTGTCTCACTAGCAATCAAGGCTCTTCTTTGCAAAGCGCCGTAAAACAAAGAAAGCATGCAGTGTGCAGCTGTGCAGCACGATAAGCGTGTAAACTCTGCTTCCCAAACTGAGCTGACACACACTTCTATCTATCCATTTACCAAAGCCAATTATTTTTTCAATCCAAAGGTGCCCGTGATACCTCTCCCCATCTGACTGATGCAGCAGGGGCAGAAGACTTCTAAAGACGACCAACGGGTGGTATTGGGCAGTGCCCTTCTTATTCTGGGGACAAGCTCTGTTGTTTGTAATTACAAATTGATGTCCTTTGTAGCTATGGGTTGGTGTGATCTGTGTGTTGGGGGAAGCAGGCATCATGTGAGGGAAGGCAGCTGCTCTTCCTTTCTTCCCTCCCTGCAGTAAAGGGTTTCCTTTCAAAGGAGCCAAATGTATCCCCTTTCAGCAAGGCAAAATGGAGTCACTGTAGTTCATTTGAGCCTTCAGATAAGATTGAACAGGTGTTAGGATGACTTTCCCACAAATATCTTTTCTTCTCCTTTTCTCGGGAATTTGGAGCTGCATAAATATGTTTTTGTGTGGTTTCTGTGCTGTTTTGTGATTTATTTATTTATTTATTTGTTTTAGCTGAATCCAGGATTTTGCTGTGTGTTACTTTTTATGCGGTTATTTTTATCTTTTATTTTACTAAGAAAATATGGCTTTGGGTAGAAATGCGTGTATCCCGCTGCATGTTCCTGAAACTGTTTTTTTTCTCTTAAACCAGCAGATCTGCAGACCTGGGTATAGCTGAAAAACACAATTACCGGTAAAGAAAACAGTACTTTAGATTTTTATCGCTTTTAACTGCCGTCACCAACATAATTAGAGTTACTTTGAGTTTTGGTGTTTTTCTGTTACCATGACATCTTTAAAAATTAAGAAGCGGCTTTGCACAGAACATGAAGTAACAGTTGCAGTGGTGCAGTGGTTTTTACTCTATTTATTGAATGACCAATAACAGCAAGAAGTGCTTATTACTATTTTTTTTTATGCTTCATCTGGAACATACAGTAATAAATATACCCATTAAAAGTGCTTCCAGCAGGTGAAAGGTGTTTTTATTGGAAAGCTTATAGACAGAAAACATACAATGCAAATAGAATTAAATTGTCAAACTATTTGCCCCCTTCTGGATTTCTTAGTTGTCTGCATATTTCTTATGAGACATATATAACCCAAATAAATGCAAGATGCAGTCTTTAAATAAGGATTTCATTTTTTAGATGAATGCTATCCAAACCTACCAAGCCCCTTTGTGAAAAGTAATTACCCCCTAAACTTAATAAGTGGTTGTGCCACCAGCTGGTTATATTCTTGGCAGCAAGAGCTGCAATAAAGCGATGGCAGTAACTTGCAATGAGTCGTTTGTGAAGGACTTTTGGCCCAAGCTTCTTTGCAGAATTGTTTTAATTCAGCCATGCTGGAGGGTTTTCAAGTATAAATAGTATGCTTAAGGTCATGCCAAAGAATCTCAGTCTCATTTAAGCATCACTTTGACTCCAAAATGTTCATTTTGTTCTTTGAGCCATTTAAAAGTGGGTTTGCTGATGTGTTTTCTTTTTTCTTTACGTTTTCACATATATATAAAAAATATGCACACCAATAAGAAATCAGGAAGGGGGCAAATACTTTTTCATGGCACTGTAGTTGCATGCTGTTGTTGAATAGCATGAAATAGAATGAATGAATAAATAGTTTGAATAGTGATGGTGCTACAAGGCCAAGGATCCTGGAGTCCTGAAGTAGACCGCCATTAAGAGCGAGTGCCTGTTCAAGAAAGACAGTCTGTGCTACTACCAATGCTATAAGGATGCACTGTGTGCGACCCCCAGAAGAGATTGATCAATAAGTCACTGCAATGAAGTGGCACATCGATTACACCAATGACAGGGCATTTACAGGTTTAATCTGTATAATGAGCGTAACCTTTTTCTTTCAGCCACCTGCTTTCTGCCTGGCACAGACCTGTCCAAGGCCAGCAGGGACCAAAGATGGGGTGGGAGCAAGATAAGATGAATGCCTCTGTGCAGGCTCGCTGTGTGGGGGCTGTTGTGGACAGAAGTAAGGTTGAGAAGAGGGAGATAACATGAGATAATGCAAGAAAAAATACAGGAAAAAAACAGGAAAAGGAGAGAGAAAAAGAAAGACGTTCATGTGACTCCTGGGTCTGCGATTGTGTCACAGCTGTAGGTAAGATTGTGGTGCATAGGGGAGGATCATCATCACCACCCATTCGTATGCAGCATAGAGGCCACCAGTGATTAATGTGTGCCATGGGTAACTCCAGGCTCTGCAGTCTCTCTAGCATTTACAGTGTGAGCCTCTCTACTCCTCTTGCCTTCACAAGCCTGAACCTCTTCTTTTGCTCTTTCTTCGTGTCTCGCCGCAGTAGATAACATCTGCTGGTCTACTTCTGTTTCTTAGGCCCACAGTGATAGATGTTACCAATGTTAACAAATTTGTATGGGACTGGTCTCTTGTTGTTGAACAGCAACTAAAATACTTTGTCAATTCCTTCTTTATTTAAGCATAGTATAGATTGTGGTTTGGTGGTTTTTTGGGGTTTTGCAATAAAACCTACATTTTTGGAAATGGCTTGTTCGCGTATGGACTGCATAGATGTTAAGCCATCTAAAACAGCTGTCTTGGCAAAAATTTCCACAACAAGCAAACCACAGAGAAATGATCAGGTTTCAAAAGCATTTAACAAAACCGTTCTCGTATCATTTATAGGCGTCTTTTTAGTGAAACATCTTCATTTTGTAGATCCTTTAACCTACAAATTAAAGATGCCTTCAATGTAAGTTAACCTGCAAATGAACCAAATTGAACTGATTTGTCACATAAATTTTAAATCCCATCACTGATGTTTTTGGTCGCTAGCACAGGTGATTGAGCTAAATCAGGACTGTTACTTTTTTGTGCTCACTGGTTGGGTTGTTTTCGTGCATGTGCTTTTAAAATGATTTGAAACTGTTACTTTACTTTGTAGTTAGTGTACTTTACAACTAAAGATTCTTATTATGTGCAGTGAAAAAACAAAAAAACAAAAGCTGATTGTTCACCACTGTGTTGTATTTGAACTTTAATCTTAGTTACAATTTTATCTAAGAAGCAATGTGCTGACCAAACCTCACAAAACACGAATGACAGTGAAAGTGAAGGTGACTTAAAGCCACTATGGGCGAAATAACTACCGGCAACAGGAAGTGGGCGGGACCTGAGATCAAATTTTCTCAACTTACAGTGAGAGTGTAAAATACTGTTAAATGACTGATGGTTACCTAGACAACTGGAGCCTGGCGTGTCTGCAAGCTGTAAAGCGATGTGCGCCAAGTGTCTCACTTCCATTTAAAGTTGTAGTTTATGTTCAACATTTTTAACAACCAACTTGATGCAGATGGTTAATTGCTACATGAATTCCAGTCATGGCAGTACAGTGTTAGTTAAATCTTAATGCTGTTCAGCTACACAGACAGTGGAAACCACATCACAAATCTGCAGCAGTCAGGGTGTAAATGTTAAATAACTGAAATAAACACAGCAAAATTAAGTGCATCAATGGTACTTTAATATTTTACACACAACTTTTAATTTTGGTGTTTTGCTTTGTGTGCTAAATACAAGTCAAGTCAAATCTGGCGTAGCTGAAAAAGATGATGACTATAGTCAGTATTCCATACTGAGATTGTACAGTAGCTCTCTGTCAGTGCGTTGGGATTTAAACTATTCAGATGTAGTTCACTGTACGTCATTACCTGTGTTTTCACAGCTCTTTATTGCAGTGGACCATTAACTTTTTCTTCCAGTCTAATGGTGTGCATAAGCCTGACAAGATTTAACGTCTTTAACCTTGGATTCTACTTATGAATTAAACATCGTAAACAAAACTATCAAAGAATGCAAGAAAGTAAAAAAAAAATTAAAAAATCTGAAATCATGCTGGAGTTATCATTTAAAAGATTAGGGCTCTAAAAGACCGTCTGCTAAAGAAATCACAGCATGGTAAATGTTCTTCCCTATGGATGACGTAAAAAAAATGTCTCTGGGGCACAAAGTGCTCTGAGCATGTTGTCAAGGGAATATTACTGCAGTTTTATGATGTGTTTTTATTCTGTCAGTCTCATCCCCAAGGGCAGGAACCCCACTCACAACTGTGCTGCCTGCTGGTTCACTTAGACAGAAATGCTTCGACATATGCAGCACACAGACATGCAGACACAAACAAGCACAGTCACAGACAGACGATACACACAAGCACTGTGCACGTGTACAGTCCCACACACCGTCACCTTCAGAAAGTTGATTGCACGCAGCTGAAGCCAAGTTAAATGCTGCTTTGCTAGTCCATCTATGCTTCTGCTCTCTCCCCTGCCCTCATCCCCTCCCCGCTCCTCATCTTTTTGACTCCCAAGGACAAGGAGACCCACTGTACAATGGGACACCATTTATCACTGCAGGAACAATTACTGGAGACATTTCATTGTCAGAAAATTTCAAACCATTCTTCCCCATCCCTCTCTCTTTATCTTACTCCTCCTTTGCTTTCTCTCTGTGTTTCTTTCTCTTTTTTCTTTGCCCTCCTGCCACCCCATCTTTGTTCTCCTCTTCCTCTGCTCTGCCTCTTTGCATGGGTCCCGATGAGCTCTATTGCAGGTCAGACTCCCATTAGACCAAGCACATCACTGTAGATTATAGCACAGAGGCGGTGGAGCTCTGTATTATATCTCATCTAAAGGCCCTGACAGACTTTACTCCCTCTGTTTCTAACAATGTGATCCTCTTTTTTTTCCCAAGGAAAAAGCATGGAAAATTGCCTCTGATACTGTATCTTCAGCCCTGTGCTTTAATGAAGCCTTTCAGCATGGCACAGTGTGAAGGAGAAGGAAGAGAGTCAGTTGTCCAAATCTTTCTTTTTGATCATACATGCAGGCCTAGTCCCAGTAAAGCACAGCAGAGCAAAGCAGGGAAGGATTTTAAATGCCAGATACGAATCAGATATGTCATGTGCCGCTTGCGCTCGAGTGTTTTTTCTCCCCCTTTGTTTTGGTATATTTTTCTGCTCTGTGCCTCACAGATGCACAGCATTGTAAAAGTGGGTTAAAGTAAGTTTTCTATATTGATGACTCACTTGATGCTCAAAGCCTTTGCAATGATTGTAAAGGGTGAATGAACCACAAAGACTTGGTGCGTCACCAACTAAAAGGTTAGCATGAGTCTCTGCCCCCTCTGCCTTAAACAATCTGATAATTCAGCTCTGCACTGACTGCTTTGTGCTTTGCCTTTATTTCAATTAAATGTTTTAACTAATATTTCATAACCATACCAGGCTTTAGGCCTGGAAACGATCTTGGGCTCAGGTCTTTCTCATGCTTTCTTTATTATTTTTCATTTGCATGATGCTTTTATTTCTATCAGTCAGTGTTTGGATTTGACGCAGGAGTGAAACACATTTTAGCAGATGAGCAAGCTCGACCAAGCGTGGAAACAGCACCTCGGGTTGCCTGCGTAGCATCCTTGACTTCCATCGGTGCAGAATGGAAATGGGCCCTGAGTGTCAAATGTGCTGTGATTTATCTGCAAGTGCTGATATGATCACTAATAGATCGTTTTTAATGACTAATGACATTTGAAAAGTGCTTGGGTCTGTGCTGAGGCATAGAGGGCAAATTACCTTTTTACAGCACAGAGCATTGTTCTCCCTGTGGTGAAAGCAGCACTTCTAAGTCAGAGTGGATTCATGCTGAGTGTATGTATGTCCATTTGTGTCACTGAGCTGCTGGGAGACCTCAAGGCAGTGCCCGAGGGCTGCTCAGGGGCTTCTAACATGTCCTTGACAGCCTCCAAATGTGTCTCAGTACTGGTCTACAGCCACAGGTGAGCCCACAGGTTAAGCTTACAGCATAATGCATACATGCATGTGTCCAAGCACACAGGCAGACCAGTCCAGCACGTGGCTTAATGATCTATACATGATCTCTACAAGGCTTCTGCTTTTTTCTTTCTTTGTTTCTTTTTTTGTTATATATTTCCAACTCAAGACAAAGACACAAACAAATCCTAAATATAAACAAAATGTGTTTTGAGATGTCTTTCTTCTTCATTATTTGTGCAAAACTGATGGAACAAACACATTTTCTTTGCAGATAAGCTGAAATTAGCAATGCTGATACTGATGTGTAGCTCATATATTAAGGAATGGCTAATGGGGACTGTCCAGCCTTTGCAAGCAGCTAGTTCTGCTTGTGTCTGAAGTTAAACAACTACAATTAAAGTGTAATTTAAGCATAATTGAGTCCATTGTTAGCTTTATTGTTGTGACATTTTGCGTTGGCCAGAGAAAGTCTGGACACAGTCTGGCCAGAGAAAGTCTCTGTGGAGGTGTTGGTGCATTGATCTTCCAAAACTCTTCACAGTTTCCAGTGCTATGTGCCAGTTTAATATTTATTTATTTTACAATTTAACATTTCAAGCCAGATCGGGATTGTTATTGGCAGGCTTTGCTCTTAATGAACAATATCATGTTCAATAAAGTTTGCAGTGGAAATCTAAATTAAGTTTTCAAATTACAGGCAAGTAATTTAATTTGTCGTTTTTTAAAGTTGCTGATGTAATTCCTAAGGTGCCTGTTGCTCTGTTTTTAGGGGAACAGATTTCAAATTTGACTGGACAACAAATTGTAAACTAATCCAGTATTTAGAAGAAGGATGAGGCCTACCGTGCCTGCGCCATGTGACTTTTTGGTACTGTATGTGCGAGAGTGTGCCATGGGAAGAAGAGGAAAGAATAAGAAGAGGGAAAATGGGAGATGGAGACAGAAATATTGAGGTGCGGTGCGACAGAATGAAATGTGCGAAACAGTTGGTAGAGAGTAAGTGAAACATTATTGCGTCTACAGCTATGAAGTGTCTGTTTTGTTTTGGGGGTTTTTGTAGAGGGCATTTTAGCTCTCAGAGCAGCAGCTGGTTTCAGCTGTGGCCTGACATCCCGGGGAACTCGCAGACATTTCTACAGGTCTGTCTTTGCAATAATTTTGTGCTGACAGGGTGAAAAAGTGTCACATAGATAGAGCGCCATAGATCCAGCATGCCTAAACAAGCAAGAGGACAAAAAACTCACCGTCCGTCTAGGGTCTTCACTGAATACTGAAAAAAAGACAGAAAGCGATAAAAAATACAATTGTTACGTTCAACACTGCCCGTTCTTTTGTTAGCATATGGCCCACAGCGCTTTAACCAAAGTAGAAATGTCCAGTAACATTCAGTAAAACTACCTTGACCTTCAGGCATCTTTAATACTGAAGTTGCCAGACAGTAAAGTGTATGGACAGTGTTGCAGTGCTGGTATTTTAATTTCCATCCCATCCTCTGGATCCAAGAATAGACACAAACCACAGACGATCTATACAGAGTTTAATATCACTGAGAGGCCTGGAACAATGATTTAGAGCAACTAAATAGATGCTCCACATAATCAACTTTGCATATTTGATGTGAGGCACTCTCCAAAGTGGGCAGGCTTTCAAATGTAAATTTTGCCTGCAAACTTAAATCACTTAGTGCATTTTACTTGAAGCATATCTTTGACAACAATAAATCACAAGGTTGCTGCATCCATTAGCAAATTGGCTCTGCGGTAGATGGAAGAATAAAGGGAGAGGGAGGCAGAGTGAGGGTGTGCGGCAGCGGTCTTTTATAATCAGCAGTAACAGTTTTAGAGCTAGCCAGACACTGCAGCACATGGACACCCATAAACCTATGGCCACATACATCACAACAATAGGCTCATTGATTGGCTAGCGGGTGGGACAGTGGGTGGGATGCACTAGCTCTAAGTGATGCATGCCACAGTCAGCTCTGAAGAGTCCTCTGTTTTGTCTTGGGCCCTGTCACGCTCACAGTCCTCTCTGTGAGATGTTCGCGTCGGATCCCTCAATGGGCGTCCTTCATGGCTCACAGTTTGTAGCCAGCGCACATTCTCCTTGTGCTTCTGTCCGCCGTCTCATCCCCATTCTGTCAGACTCTCTCTCACAGATACATTTCAGGACACTGGCCTTGTCTTTTCTCTTTACTTTAATTCGGGGAGTTTTATTGTATTTGGATAAGAGCAGGGTACACTGTGTCCGTCCTTTCAGAAACATGCATCAGACAGAGTAGCTGGTGCATTCGCGAGCACAAAGGGAGAGAAAAGAGGAGGAGAAATGGGGCCAATTAGAAGCCTGGAGCTAGCACAGTCTTCTGATACTACTGGTCTAGGCCAGACCTCTATGTGTGTGTGTGTGTGTTCGTTTCTCTTTGTGTAGGTGGATTGTTTGCAGGTACTGTATGGGAAGGGCTAACTGAAAAAAACAAAACAAAAGAAAGACCAGGAAATCCATTATTTCTATTTTGGTGTCCAACATTACTACATTCTGGCTGACATATGATTTATGGAAATGACTGTTGGGGGCTTAGAGCCCAGAAGCTTTGTGTAAAATTTTTTTTAAAAATCCCTTGTTTCTCTGGGGATCAGATATGATACCAAACAGTGGTTGCCAGGTTTTTGATATTATTTTTACTATTTTTCACGGAGTATTTGTCTCCATGCTGCCGTGCCAAACAAAGTAGCATAAAATGAGTCCAGTGCCGTGGGTGCGGGGTGGATATTGTCTGCTTAGACCAGCTATGTAGTTAGAGCACAAATGCAGTATGGAAGCAGTATAGATCCATGGCATGAATTTAAAATAAGTAAATGTACAAATGCACAGGAGAAGGAGATGGAAGAGAAGAAAACTGTATTAAAAAATCATACTGTGAGCGTTTTTTTTTTCACACTCTGGTTTGCAGTCAAATCAGACTGCCCAACTCTACATTCTGTATGATCAAAGTTAGCAGATCAAACAACCCAACTGGCAGACAACTCAGTTACCTATCCCAAGGCTTCAGGAAATATTGCTCACACCCAGCAATTACTCAGCTGTGATGCAGGGAAATTTCCAGCCGTTCACTGGAGGGTTGTTAAAGGGGCTGACCAACAATATTTGTCTTTATTGTTTGAGGAGTGAAGCTCGTTTGTTCTCGATTTGTTCCTGCATCCTCCCTGACTTCATATACTATGTATCTTTACAGCCCTAACTACATTCTTGTTAATTAACAGGACCACAAACAGACTCGTTCCCGTTAGCTGTGGCGATTGCTGCATATTTCTCCAGACACCGTCTGAATGGTAGATAGAGGCACTTTCTCCTTCACAATATGTTAATCAGCCTCCTTCATCTCAAGCTCTCCATCTTCTCTGTGTGTCTTCAAAGTCAAGAGGAGACCCTGTTTCCTCCTGTCCCCTGGCCCTGCTCAATCTC